>JAAZTK010000725.1:0-17876 GCA_036507255.1 Megalothorax incertus
GATGAGGAAGGGGCAGGAGGTGGTGGAGAGAGGACATCCTCCGACTCGGAACTCGATAATATCTCAAATATCCGGTCAACCTTTTGAAGATACATAATAATTAATTCCTTAAGAAATGAAAGAATGAAAATCATCAATTAATTACCTCATTTTTTGCGAGACCCTTTGGAATATTAAGCCAAGTGGTAGGAAGTCCAAGATCCTCTGGTCCTCTGACACGATTCTCCTCAGAGGAAGACTCTTCCCCTCCTCCTCCACCCTTTGCCGTCACCATTACAAGTTTTTTGATCACCTCCAAACAATTTCTACACTCTAGAAAAAGTTCAGATTCGGACTGTGAGCAATTCTCTTGGGATGAAGAGCTTGAGATGAAATCTGTCTGTGAGACCATGTCATTTGTTCTCCCCTGTTGATGAACTCTGTACTGAGAAATGAGTTTAGGTTCGCTCATTAATTGTCCCAAACCCTCGGGTTGAGTCGCCCCAAAGGAATTGTTTGAATCCCCGTAGTTGGAGACAAGTCGATAGTAATCCGGAGTGAAATTAATTGCAGGTGGGGGAGTACTTGATTGAACTGGTGCACCATCGTCACATAAGAACTCTGGAGCAGCAGCGATTGCCAGTTCATTAATTAACTCACCCTCCTCATCCTCACCCGGTCTTGAGTTTGGTGAAACTTTTGGAGAGGAAATAATTATCTCAGGGTTGACATGTTGCCTCAGACTTGATCCAGGTTCAGAATCAGTTTCCGGAGACGTGGATGCATCCTTTTTTCTACGCCTTCGCCGCTCGGATTTACTCCAAGTATTTGAGTCAATTCCACCATGACCTCTCTCCACACCGTCCCAATCCCACGCCCACTCCTCAGCACAATTCCTCCGATTCTCCATACGCATCCAATTTTCTATTAGCGCTCGTTCTTCTACCGCCTCTGGGGTAGTCTCCTCCTGAGCATCCTCCTCCTCATCGTCTTCAAAGTCAAGGGCACTTGTATCAGTTCCACTTGTCGTTGAATCATCTCCAATTTGATTTCTTACAGCATCATCCCCCTTACTCCTCCTCAGCGGATAATTTTTCCTACGAGGGGATCCAGAGTAACTTGAGATAGAAAGGGTTGTGGTGGTCGAATCTGGACTTGTGACTTCCGGTACCATCGTAGATGTACTTGTTGTCACAGAGGAGCCTGCAGTAGCGGAAGTTGAGACTGTACCAACCTCAAGTGGGAGGAAAAGTATGTCAGAATCATCCGAATCTTCCCAGAGGATTGTAGATGATGCTTCAGAGTCGTCAATTGATCTATTTTGAGGTGTACCTCGAATTATCTTGACGGAGGAACCATTTTGAGGAAGATTTGGAGCTCCTCTGATGACATCTTGCCTTTTAGCGCCGCTACTGATGCCTGGGACTCTTCTTTGAGGTATTGCTTTTGGTAGACTGGAACTCCCACCTTGTTGAAGGTTCACTTTCCTCACAGAAATATTATTATTGTGATAACCAATGATTTCCCGAAAAGTATTAAAAGTGTTTGATTTTGGGATCTGTAGATTTCTAGCATTTTGCTCTTTTTCATTGTTGACCTCTTGCTCCGCAAGGGCTTCCGAACTCATTGTAGAATAACCCTCATCTTTCCCCAGAGATTGGGGAGGAATATTTGTACTATTATTAGGCTGGGGAGGTTCTCCTTTCCCATCAGGTTTGTCTTCGCTCGAGGATTTGACATATGTCAAATTTACAGGGTCGCTCCTAGACCCTAGGCCAGTAGCTTTGCTTCCTCCACTACATACTATTATTAGATTGGGGAGGTTCTCCTTTCCCATCAGGTTTGTCTTCGCTCGAGGATTTGACATATGTCAAATTTACAGGGTCGCTCCTAGACCCTAGGCCAGTAGCTTTGCTTCCAGAACTCGAAGATGAAGGAGGGGTGGATTTGGTTTGGAGAGCATTTCGCCGAAACACGGGCAATCTGCTATTATTTGCCGGGGATTTATTTGGGGAGAATTCGGCGGGAGATTTCCCCAAAGAGGTGGAGGAATTCCTCGGAGAATTTTTACTTGTAGGAACTGAGGTTGTCCTTTGAGGCTGCGAGCAAGACCCAGATTTGGTTAGAGGTTTGGGAGGTGTAGGGATTGGATTGCGAGGGATGCCTGAATAGGTAGAACTTTTCTCTTGGACTATACTTCGTGTTAGGAGCCCTCCTGGTCGAGGTCTTCGAACTGGGGAGGAGTTGACACTCTTACTGATTGAGCGGTTAACTTCAGAGGAATGGGGTCGGACCCCTTGGGGAGCTGATGGTGATGGGGTAAGGGAACGAAGACTAGAGGTTGATGAGAGGGTTATTTGAAGAGTATTGTCCACGGCAGCTAGCTCGTGGAATCGCTTTCTTTTGTGGAGGTCTACTTGCCGCGGTGTTAAGAGGCTTTTGACTTTCAAGGGGAGGTCTGGTCTGTGACTTTGAATTGGGTACCGAATGCGCTTTGATGTCATTCCTCCGCTGGACATGAGCTTGCCTAGCTTGTGCTTTTGTAAATGTCCCCGTGTGGATGACATTATGAGTCGTGGCGTTCGCGTTAGGAGTTGACACCGAGTCATTCAATTTGACCTGAACAAAAAAGAAAAAAGATTTTAGATTTTGATTGGGAAATTCTAATGTTTCACGGCCGGAGAGTACAGTTACTCGGATGGATTGATAAGAGTAGGTGGGTTTCCCCCAATAAATATATCCCTGTCAAATCCCCCCAACTCAATTCACCTTCCCCTCCATCGGATCGATCCGTCCATAACTTTCTCACACCCACCGCCACGGACTACTCTAACAGTATTACTGTCTATCTAGTCATTCATCTACACCAAGAGAAGGGATGGAGGTGGTATTACACAAGGTGAAGAAACTTGAGAAAGATATGCTCAACTCTTCCAATTAAATTAATCCACCAATAAATCTCCACATTGTACTCCAGTGGCAGAGGAATGCCGTGATTTATCCCCATCAATTACTGATAACTCCCCCACAAATGCACAAACTTGGCTCTTTTGCATATTCTCCAACCCTGGTCCATCTCTTTATCAAAATCTACGCTTTATACAGTTTGTAAGCTTCCTCTTCAATGAAAGATTTACTAAAAACTTAAGGATCCTTACCAGAGTTGGAAGGATCATGGATGCAATCGCTCGGTTATGATTCTCCAGCTCGATGACCCTCTTTTGAAGCCTCTCCACTTCATCCCTCATAAGCTGCTGAAGCTCTACAGCTCGGGACACTTGTGATGCTAGCTCTCCAAGACATCTTTCCTTGTCATTCTCTTCCAACCGGCTACTCAGACCATTCTCCAGCACGATAATCCGAGATAAAACATTCTCCAACCCCTTCTCTTCCGGGATAGTTGTAATTGTAGTCACTTTTCCACCAGGGGAGGTCAAAGGAGTTGTAACCACATCATATTCATTGTTGTTATTGCTGTTGGGAGGAGTGGATTGAGGTTGGGAGTTGAGCTGATCTTCAAGTAGGGCCATTTTTCTTGCTACTTCGTTCTGAAATTATACAAACAAACATCTCATTAGGCATTGACTCATTATTTTATTTAAAAGTGGCATCCTTCGAGCGTTAGAATATCTGCAAGGACCCCCTAAATCCTCTGAGCTACTTAAGAATATTAAAATTGAAATTTACTCGTAAATACTCGCATTAAATCTGGAATATCCCCCGAGTCCATTGTTCCTCCCAAGCTAAAGTGCCAATAAAACTAGATGGATTATAGGCTAGAGCATCAGCCAAAAGTATTTACTTTTACTTTTGAAGATGGTCCGCCCAAAGGAAATAAAACCAGAGCCAAGGCCATCATAAAGAGCCCTTTGTTCCGCCCGATAGATATTCCAGCGGAGGAATATGATACACGAGCTCTTTTAATAACAAACCCGTAAAGATCCTCCGCCTCCTCCTCTGCCTACTTAAGCATATATGAACCTGCACTGGAATCTTGATCTTTATTTAGGCTTCGAATGAGTTTAGGCAAAAAAAGACTCTTAAGTCGGGAGAATATGGAAGGACTTATCTCTTCAGAGCACGAGCTAGGTTTCATTACAGGATGCATCCAGCCTTTATATATGTGGATGCTCTGATCCCTTTTAAGATCCCCCATCTTCTCTCGCAATGCATGGAGAGACGAGAGGCAGTTGATGGAGATGGAAATGGATGAAATTTTGGGAGCCGGAAGCCCCAAAAGAAAAAAGCTCATTCAAAGTGCGTAAGTATGCATGCACGACTTTTGCGAGGGTGGATCCTTTTTGCAGAGACGAGGCAGTTGATGGAGATGGAAATGGATGAAATTTTGGGAGCCGGAAGCCCCAAAAGAAAAAAGCTCATTCAAAGTGCGTAAGTATGCATGCACGACTTTTGCGAGGGTGGATCCATTTTGCTACAATTCTCTTCGTATGATAACTACTACGAAGGTGCTTTTAAATCTGGGATATTCAAATGGGACTCAGATTTGCAGAGTTGGAATTTCTATATTTGGAGACTGAATCAGAGCGAAGGAAGGAAGTCTTAGAAGGCTAATAGAACGAGAGGAAAAACTTTGGAATTCAAAGAGAATTGAAAAACCCAATGTTCCAACAACTTCCATCCTGATTCCATTTGCTAAAAGCACCTCCCCAAATCACTTATTTTTAGCATAACCTGGAGCTCTCTCGCGAAGCTGGAGCAATTTGCAAAGGTGCTTCAAAAGTGCACATTTCCCATCTAATTTGAATTGAAGATATTGGATTTTGGGAGGATTCTTCCATGTTTCTCGTGAGGAGCAGCTTCTCCCCCCACTTTTCAATCATCTTCAGAGCGTGTTTATTCAACGAGAGTTTTCTTATTCATAGCTCTCTCTTGCTCTCTTGAGATGCCATTGTGCACGCAGTGCATCTTTGAAATTGTAAACCCTAAGAATTCTCGGGGACTTCAAAGTCTCCCACCCTCCAACTACTCTGAATCCTGAAATGATGCGTTCAACTAGTAGTAGTACAAATAAACATACTTCTTAGCACCTCTTTCAGTCCCCCAACTCTCCAATCGTACAAATACTTTAATATAAATTCTAATCCTAGCCGTTGTCGCATCGAAGCATCTTAAAGGAAGCCTGAGAACCTCAACCCTGGAATTCCTAATCTCCTGGTCGTGTTTTGTTTAAATTCCAGGAGGAAGATGAATAAGTTGGAGGTGAACTCATCAAAATGCGGTCCTATTTACACAATAAAGTAGCACAACAGGTCTAATCATCCACTTGGGGGAAGTGAAAAACAAATGCAATGAGTCGTAAAGGGATTTGAGAGCAACTCTTGGTGGGAGCAATCAAATGTGAAATGAATGAGTTCTGTTTTGTTAAAGGGGCAAATAAATAATTCCAATTTAAACCCAGTAAAACCACAGTCTAACTGTTTGTTTAACCCGTTCCAGGATGAATGCTTAAGCTTTTTAGAGCGACTGAATTATTGCTTGTGGAAATAAAAGTGACTTTTGCTTTATACGGATACAACTAGAGTATACATGGGAAGAATGGCCCCTCCAGCTCATTATGCACAAAAACAATGTACAATTTACATAGCTGGTTTATGAACTTTGGAAGCTCAATGAAAAGAGGGTTGCATGTGGCTCTCGAATTTAAAATGCACAACTTTGAAGCTCTAGCTCATACTTATATTAAAATTTAGATGTATTTCAGTCCTAAACATGTCCAAAACCACGCTGGAATTCAGAAATTCTTCAGCAAAACTTTAATTTGGGATTTGGAGCGGCAGGCTGGGCGCCCTGGAGTATTGGCCGAAATTAAAGTAGTAGATTTAAAGTTTCTAAACCCTCTTTAATCAGTATTCAAATTCCTGAATTAATTAGTTGTTGCTCCGTCTATAAAAAGAGGCTCCGGAGATCTCTGGATAAAATGCACACAAATTGAGTTTAAGCCTCAATCTCATCAATTTAACAAAAACCGAGAAAGTTGTCAAAACTGAATTAAAACACCCCTAGAGAGACTTCCTCCGAATCCTCCTCAATCTCTCCCATCTAATACGAGTACAAGTCACCCTAATCGCATTCGTCAATCTTTCTCCCACTCTTAAAATTAGAATAAAAGATTATTCCAGCACCCCTCAAGCCCTCAAGCCTAAAAGTGCAATCTTTTTAATTCCTTATCTCGTCACTCTTTCTCTCATCTCATGATTCCCCGCAATTTGCACTAATGGTAGGGTTGGATGCCCAAGCCCCCATCATAAATTATACTGTAAAAAGGTAGATCTCATCATGATTTAAATGATGGCTGCGCTGGAACTTGGAATTAGAGGTTGACAAATAGAAATACTAGCATTCATCTCGGTCTCCCTTGCGTGCATTCATATTTCTCCTGAAAAACTCCGAGTTCTAGGACCCATGAAGTTTTAGGAGAGTGCGGACAATGAGCTCTATTTTAAACTACGGCAGTTTGAGCAAACTACAGGGAGATAATGCCCTCCTTCCTCTCTTCAAAAGGATCTTTGAGGGGCTGAAGCCCCATTCAAAGTTCTGCTCTGATGACTCGTAGGAAAATCCTCGCTTTGGGAAGATTTTTTTCCAGAAAGTAGGGGCCCAGCGACAAAGAGTTGTTCAAATTATTCCTTAAATAGGAATAATACTCGCGGAGAGCGAGTTTGCAAAATACAAAGAGAATGAAACTCATCCAAAGCCCATTAAAAGTGCTAAGGCTTAGTGGCCAATGTCAATATCTCGTAGATGGACAATTCCCCAAAGTATGGCTTTATTTAATCCTCACAATGGACTCTGGTCGGCTCATCCATTGTAAAAAGGACAAAAGGGTACACCCTTTGGAATGGCTTGGACTTCTTTATTATGTAATGGATTCTAGACAAGGTCCTATATTTTATTAGCTTCAATTCGCATTAGTGGCTTGGGGATAAAAAGCCCCAAAATATAATGACATGTTGCGGGTATTTACTTCAATTATCCAATCTTTGGGTCCAACTCTTAATAAATCAGGCCTAAAGTATCCAATGCACCTAACCGTTCAATTTCCAAGCTTGAAGATCTACAATCGGATCAATTTCTCAACTCTAGAGCTCTTAGCCTCTTAAAGCTAAACTGCAATATTGTTCAATCCAACTGGGTAGCAGTAAATCTCAGTTCCTCGGCGGTGTTTGGTCAGTCGAATCGAATGGAGCCGAATTCCTTTTGAAACCCTCGATAAGATTTGGTAGAAAAACTCTGGAAAAAAACTCTCCGAATTCCAGCTACAAAACTGCACAGAGTTTACAGAGTTTCGGATAAAAGCCCGCTCCTCCCGCCGTCACCGATTTAACAAAAGAACGATAATGGTCAGTAATAACATAAAAAGGAAAAGAGGCGGGAATTGGCCGCCCCCGCCAGCCAAAAAGACCGTACCATTTGTAAGGGATAGCCGTCTGGATAGTGTGTAATTTCAGCCAAGATTTGCTCAAAGAGTTGGTTGCAATTGAAAGGAAAGTAGAAAAGTTCTGGGTGGAGGAAGCTAAAATGTTGACTTTTTTCGGGGGGTTTTTAAAGAATAGAGATTCAGTTCAAATCATATAGGATCATATAGGATCTCGGAGAAAAATCACTCTTTCGTCCAAATCCCCAAATGGAATATGCATCTTGAGTATATCTCTCTTAAGCATTATGGAATAAATCGGCGGAACTTGCCGCCCCCTCGGCGCCAGCCTCCACTTCCACTTCCTCTCAATCTCTTGCTCTCATCTCTCGGAATAAATGCCCCCGAAGAGAGTCGAGAGCGCGGCCCGAGTAGGGTGAAATTATCCCTACAAATAAAACACAATCCCCTCGCCCTGCCAATACATGAACATAACCTCGAACGCATAATACATTAGCCAGTTTAATGTTTTGCGGGCAGTATCTCCAATCCCCGAAGATAGATACGGATATCCAAAGGAGGAGGAGGAGGGTGATCCGACCCTTTGGGGAATAATGCCCGTTTGCTGATGATCCATCTAAAAGAGTCATCCACCCTCTCGCTCACTCTTCAAACTACTAATATGTTCTCTGTGTGTGCTTGAATAGGGTCTTTAGCATTTACTACAACATACTCATTTATTATCGGACCGAGTTCTTCCCCTCAAAAAAATACTCGGGAGCCAGGAGCCGGGAGGTCTGACGACTTAAAGCCTTGCAGGATCTATTGTGCTCAATCTCTTCATCTAGAATTTCGTAAAGCAGCCTAAAACCTCTCATTTAACTACGGAGAATTCATCCCCAGCCCATGACACTTTAGAGAGAACTTAAATAGAGAGTTTGTTAAGCTATCCTCAAATGCAAAACTGACATTCTCGGTTTAGGGAGTTCTTCTCCGTCATTGTATTTTAACTTTGAGTAAGTTTAGGCAATGTGAGAGATTGAGGGAAGGGTTGAGAGACAAATCTCCGTACCTTGAATTGAATGGGCTCTCGTTAGTCGAAGATTCCCCCTTCCTTGCACAAATAAATAAATAAGGGGTTTCAACTTGCTAGTAAAATCTTCTCCCCTCAACTCTTTTTTCAGTCTAATGTAATGGCAAAATACACTCCAGAGAAGTAGGTATCTCCGAATTGGCATTTTAAAGCTCCTCTGAATCACTGCCTTATACAAACATTGCATTTAAGCTGAAGTTGGGGGGAACAATGGGCCAAACTCTCGACAAACTGCAACCTCAAACCTTAAAATATTCAGGTGCTCATGCACTCTTTCATGAATAATATTAGAGAGGAAATTGCAAATTCTCAACTCTTTTTGGCACGTCTTGGGCTTCCTTCCTTCCCTCCCAGGATAAACATATGCAAATGGTGGGAGTTGATTAAACCTGGAGATTAGGACTGAGCTTTTATACCTTTCAAATTAATTAAAAGTATTTTTCTCTGGGTAAACCTAAGTGCAATGAGCTTTGTGGGTAAACTTGATGTGATAAGGGGGTGAATTTCGTGACAAAATAAATTATTGTAAAACCCCACGCCTTCCTCGGCCCCGATTAATTTGCTCCCAGAGGACTCCAGAGTACGAAGTCTGCGAGGAAAGTGAAAAAGTGCAAAAACCCTTCGACTTTCGAGGAGTTTTTTCCTCCTCATTAGTTGCACCCCCTGTAAAAGGTATTGGGGAATTGGTGAGCTCTTAAATATTTACCAAGTGCAATTATCCGTGAATCCGGTGCATATTTGCATTTGAAGCAATGGAGAATTCTTGGAGAATCTTGAGCCAAAATTGGAATCCGGATAAACAAATGCATCTGTGAATATTTCTCTACTTGGTACGAGATGAATATTAATCTTTTGAAAGAGGAGCACATCTTTGGGCATAATCGGGAAGCCCCCAACCGAGAAAAACAAGCCCGAGAAACTAATAATAATCCTTCTTGATCAGCGCGACACTCTCGCTCTTTTTTATTCATCTTAAAACTCTAAAACCTTAAAACATTCGGCCCCAGTTGAAGCTACGTTTTGTCTAGTGACTCTACACTAATCCTAAGTAGGTACAAATATTATTTGTGCATGAGGACATGTGTATTTCATATAAGTATAATAGTATGATATATAGTAAGCGGAGATACTCACGAGGATAAGATGGCGAGATAAGGGAATCAGTTTGAGATTTATGGTCCAGCTTAGGCTTTAGCGGAGGTGCTCCTCTCCAGGCCCTTTTGTACCTCCACTTTAACAATTCAAAGTGCAAGAGATTTCCTCTAATAAAATATGGCTTATAACTTTACGTTGTACAGTAGGTATATGCACTTTGAAAGGTCAGTCGACTACTTGAAGCTCGTAACAGTATGACACGAGGCCCGAGTAAAAATCCTTTCACGAACGTGCATATTGGAGGGATTGGAAAACTTGACCAGAACACGTACGACCAACTTTTTGGTGAGGTTTTAAAAGTTTAAATGTCAGAGGATGGGCACAGCGGCCACAGGAGCAGATCCTGAACATGGAATATCGTATAATATCACTGACTAGTTATTTTATCGAGTATTTTCAATGTGGGGAAGTGGGGCTTTTTATTCTAGAGTGGGTGGAAAATGTGTGTCTTCCGAGCTTGGAAGAGAATCGAGCGATCAGATTTCAATTTCATTTGAAACGCTTCGATTTCCATTCACATTTCACACCCAATGTAAGAATTAAAATATGAAGGTGTCTGTGTGCCCAGTTGGTTGTAAAATCTGGCGACAAATTGACGATGCTCTTGTGCATACAAAATACAAATGGTCAGGCATTATGAGGTTTAAGGGTTTCGAGTTATGAGGATTTGTGTCTGTTCGAGTCCAAATTGTTCCTGTAAATAATCCATCCTAGTAATACTAGTGCACCGAGGAGTCTGTCGAGTGAATAAAAAAAGCGTAAGGATAAATGGAATTCAAAAAGAGATTTGTGGATACTCCGCACCTTAAGTCTACCATCACCAGCCCGTATATTAACCTGATAGATTTAAAGGAATTTTTCATGATCACGATTTCAATCCGAGATGCATTATCGTAGTATATATCCTTCCAATACAAATAATGATTTCATCCGGGACTCCGAGGAGTCGATTCATCTTCCCTGCAACCTCCATTAA
Organism: Megalothorax incertus; assembly: GCA_036507255.1. Taxonomy (NCBI): domain Eukaryota; kingdom Metazoa; phylum Arthropoda; class Collembola; order Neelipleona; family Neelidae; genus Megalothorax; species Megalothorax incertus. The sequence goes on from JAAZTK010000725.1 coordinate 10,579, forward strand.
GGTAAAATATGGGAGGAATCTGCGGGAGGTCTTTAAGTTTATTCGGGCTAAACTCTGTTTGAGAAGTACAAATCCACGGATTATCTACTACTACGATACTTTTGCAAGATGAAAGTGAAACAAATGGGAAGTATCCGTAATTCAGAATACTTTCCACCGTAAAAGAGCCATATTAAGTAGTGTGAAATATTGTATTTCTTCTAGCTCCCCCTCCACTCCGCCCTGGAAGTGCTACTTTGTTTATTACCTTAAAACCAGAAGGGTTAATATTGGTTTTTGTAATCTCAAATGTATATTTAGGGAAGGAACGGGGTCCTCCTGAGAGGAAGGAGTAGATTTCCATCACCCCCACCCTTATTAAAACACGGCGAGTACGGAATACATATAGGGAGAGGTGTCAGAAACACTCTGGATCATCATCCCTACCCCCTCGCAATTTATTATTTCCATTTCATTTCGGAGGAGTCGAAATACTCTTCATTTCCTCCCCCAAAATAGTCTCCTCACTCCTCTACGAGCCCTAAATCCTATATTTATACACATAATCTGATTTGAAATGCATTTCATGCAAACTCGAATAATGTTAAGCCCAATTTACCTCAAAAGGAATCAAATTTCATACCATCTTGAGAGTGCAAGGGCCGCCTAGAGCCTCTCCCGCAAGTCTGATTGCATTAGCCGATATGATTCTCGAATATGTAACACATAGGAAGTATCAATTTGAATTGAGCTTATTAGAGGCCTTAAGAAAGTAATAAATTAATGAGTTTTGGGAAGAAGTGGAGTGAAGATAAGCCCACCACCAGCCTCCATAAATTAATTCTCAACTTCAAAATCCTCTTCCGCAATTTATCAATGTCCGAATTCACTTTGGATTAATCTGAACTTGATTTTGGCCCCATTGTTCTTCTACGAATGAAGGAATAAATGAAGTTAAATGTGAATTTGATGGGGGGTGAGGTTTGTTTCTCTTCGGAGGAGATTTGGGGTTTCACTTGGGGCTAATTAAATTAAATTGGGAGCTCGGAAGAAATTCATGCATCTATTTAATACTTTAATAACTGCAAAAGGGTCTCTGTATAGGTCTTTCCAATTAAAAGATTCCACCCAGTTTACTTCATTAATTAACTATTGCACAAGTCTGATCCTAAGTATAAGTATACGCCTAGGAATACCATCTAGAGACTTTAATCCAGTTAGCTATGTAGAAATGAATGTATTTCTTAATAGAGAAATGGAGAAGTGTTTATCAGTACATCTCAACTCGTTAATTCATTAATTTATACGTGTATTAAGAGGATGTTCATCCTGTGTGAAAAAACAGGGGGTAAAAACTCTAAACTTTGTTAACCAGTTGGTCTTATTACACAGTATTAGCCAACCTTTATTAGTGAATATTTTTTTAAAAAATAGGTTCTTGCGTTATTTCAAAGGCTGGATGAACCTGGAGACAAAGACACCCCCTGGAAGACAATAAATACCTACGTAGTACCTACGATAGCATTATACTTTATCAAGAGTCAATGTTACTTGATACACAATGGGGCAAGTGAAGCTTGAAACAAGACTTTTGATGACACGAAATGCGTGAGAGGAGGTGGATGAATGAATTTCATATATCTCTTGAATTTAAATTGTTCTTGTACTATTACCTATGAGCCATAACTCCTAGGAGGTGTAGGAATCATTTGCTAAAACACTACGTGGAGTCCTGGACATTNGGAGTCCTGGACATTTATCCCCAACTGTCAATGTCAAGGGTCTATTGTTCTCTGGCTCGGGGTTCTCACGCCTTCACATCTCTCAACTTTGTCGGACTCATTAATTCAAGTCCTCAGCATTTTTCAACTTGAGGAGTATCATGATATTTGATACGGGGAGACTAAAAATGCACCTGTTCATTTCTCAGCATCGAAAAAATTCTATTTGACTCTCGAAGTAATAAATGCATTCATCCGTGTGTCAAGAGATGAAGATGAAAAGTGAGAACAGAATTCTAGAAATGCTTCTATTTTTTTCCAAGATCATTCTTGCAATTTCTTTTAATTGATCTGCTCGTACTTTTAATTTAATTATTGTTGTTTATCATTGGAGAACACTTTCCCTTGTGGAAATCGAGTTCTGATCATTCTCCTATCGTGGGAAATGGATAAGGTTTGAAATTGTAGGGTTTATAATTTAATTCAAAGTCGAGAAGAGCGAGAGAGAGCGAGGTCAGCCGTTTAGAGAGATACAGATATAATTAATTGGACGTGGATTGAGAGCATTCAAGTCCAGATTAAATTACACATGTACTGAGGTACTCTCGAGTCTCGAGGAATATAGGACTTGAAGTACCAGCAGTGCATAAATGATCGAATACAACCTGTAGATAACCCCTAGTCTGCTTCAAAATGAAATCGAGTTTGGATTTAAGTTTGATTTACTCCATTTTACAATATGAGGGGGGATTTTGCTGGGATCCATTGTAAATTGGAATGGAATCTGCTCCACAATTTACGAGTTAAACTGAATCTGATTCAATTCCCTTGAGGCTCTCCCCCTCGACTCATTTTGCATTCAATTCAAAGCTAAATGAGCGAATCGGGTTCATTTCCATATTTCACATATTGCAAGCTGTTAGCTCAGGGCTCAGGGCTCAGATTAAACTGATTTCATTCTTCATCCTCGGCTGACAATACCCAAATCTCAGCAGGGTGAGCAATTTAAAGAAATTATGAATGCATTTCCAACGAGGGGTTTGATCTATTTAAGAGTTTCTGAGATAGTTCGGAATGGAACTATGCATTAGCTAAAGGTGTTTGATTGGAATCGAATGATCGAATCGTGAACTGCTCAACTCTCAAGAGGATTTTGCCATTTTTTATGACCTCTGACCCCCATCATCTTTCAATATGGATCCCTGATAAGCTCGAGGATCGAACATCGTGAGAGATGGACATTTCTTCTCAACCATTAATTAATTGCGATTTAAATCTTGCCACAACGAGCGTTGTGTCGGAGCTACAGGCGTTAATCAATCAATCCCTATCTCGATGGACTCTCGGAAGGCTCGGAGATATTTTTTTGTGATATTTAGATCCGGAGGAATCAGCATAACCATCCTTTGTTGCGAAATTATATACAAATGCAAATTGTGCAAATACTTTAATTCATATAAAAAAAGGTGCACACATCTGGCCAGCCTTACGACTTCTGTAGGTTCTGATATCCATCCCGTAGGAAGTATTTTATTATACGAGGATCTGTCCAATGTTCTACACCCACTTGCTTAACTGATATAATACTGCCTGAACCAGCAGGCTGCTTCTTGAAGCAGCTTCTCGTGAAGACATAACGCATTCCTAAAGATTAAATGCTTTAATCCCTTATCGTGAGTTGCATTCGAGCTTACCTAACCTCGAGATTATACAGGTAATATCCGTATTTCCAATACATTGCGGTATATTAGATTTAATATTTCATTGAACCCCTACTCAATTACAATTGCAATCATCAATTTATTTGAATGCTCGGTTTGATTGTAAGTGGCTGCACATGTGGAAGCGTAAAAAACTTTAATTGCTTCCCCGTAAATCCTTGGGTTATGGCGTACCTTTGTCAAAGGTATACCTTGCTCATTTCATGAATTAGTAGTAGGGCTTTTTATGAGTTGGGGGGCAATAACAATCCTCCAAAGTCGAATCCCTCTCATAAAATTAATGAAAATCGTTAAAATGCATTGCCCCTTGGCTAATGGAACTAATAATATCAACTCGGGGAGCGAGAACAAAAAGTTTTATGATTTTAATATCCGATTTCCCCCGAATCCCGGGCTTTCAATCCTAATTTCCCCTCCAAAATGCCCAAAATGCTCCGAGGATCAGAAGAAATATATTATGATGACGAATTAGGCCTAATATCCGTGTAAAAAGGAACCCCATTAAATTCTGGCCAACCAAAAAAGCTCATAAACTTTTGGGGGTCTTGGGTGGTTTCATTTAATTAAAACTTGCATATATTTTACGGCACACCGTGAAGAGTTTTGGGCCCATTCCTAATTTCCTAATTACTCCCCACTGATCGTGGGCTTGCTGGAAATTATGCTAGGTAAAGCCGATAATCAGCTAGAGAGCTGTAGGAATTTAAAACTTTTCGAAAGCCCCTTTAAAATCTGATGGCCGATGGGATTGGGTGTACTTCTACTCGTATAGGTTTGCTGATTATCATGTTAAGGGGAGATTTGCAGAGATTTTGGGCTGAAATCTTCCCAAACTCTCAAAGCCTCCAAAGGATCGGTCATTTGGATTCATGTGCTACTAATGCAATATGTAAATTATGCAAATCTATACAGATGTTCATCATTATCTAAGCTATGAGGTGTTTTACTAGTGGTGAGTGTTTGGGCTTTGGCGGAAAGCGCCTTAAAATGCGTTAATTATAAGGAAGGCCGAGATGACGAGATGACAAGGACCGAGCCAAGCCTTTAACAACTGATGATAGCCACAATGTATAATGAATGAAGATGGAACAGAGTTCTTTTCCACCTCCACCTTCTTATATTTTAAATGATCTAAAAGATCATTGGGGCTTATGAGCTTTGTGAACACAGCGAACTTTTAAATAGCAGCAGGGAATTAATAGACATTTAGTAAATAGTTTGACTTTGTTCGACTTTGTTTACGAAGAATGCAAAGTCAGAGTCTTCAGAGAGAGAAATACAGTGATCTTGAGCTTATATACAACTATCCGTTCAAGTTACAACTACCTAAAAAGATGAGGATTCAAAATGGTATTATATAGAAAATATATAGATCTTGGAATAGTAGTAGAATGCACCGGATTGCAAGGAGAACGACCAGATATAAATACACTGGATGGGATACAGGGATCGATATAATGCGTTTCCTCGTACGGGTGACCTTCAACGAGCTCGTAACACGCAAAAGCCGGCCCCCGATGTTAGTAAACAGAGCATTCAACTACAAGCTTTTGCATAGTGAGAATCTTCTTGAAGATTTAAATACCAAAAAAGTGATTTTTTGATCATTTCGGAAATTGGAGGTCAAAAATATTAAGTAAATCGAGGGGAAAATGTTGGGGAATGGAGTACTTCGAGTTTTTTGCAAAAATCCCTGGCCAAATAGGGGGATTTCGACCGTGGCTGTTTTTGGGGCAGGTTAGTTACAATTTTATATGCGTTTTAAATAGAAATTGATAGTTTCTATTTGAATTGTAGGTGTAATGGGTCATGGAATAGCTCAGGTAAGATCCTCGTATTAATTTACAATTGGCCAATACTGCAAATAATTAAATTGCAGACTTCAGCGATTGCTGGGAATAATGTCCTCTTGTATGACATAACCCCTGGATTTTTGGATGGGGCTAAAACAAACATTACAGAGAGTTTGAATAAGAGCATTGCAAAGAGACTGCAAACGGTAATGAAATCTGATCGTTCAATTAATTAATTAATTATTGATAAATTATCCCAGACTGATCGGAGCAAGATTGAGCCAACAATTCGAGAGATTTTAAGCCGAATTACCTTCACCTCGGACATCCAAGCGGCTTTTGATAACACGGAACTAGTGATTGAAGCAATCTTTGAGAAATTGGATGCCAAGAGAAAACTTTTTGAAAAGCTGGAGAAACATGCGGATAAAAATACCATATTTGCAACCAATTCGCTCTCCCTGAGGTAGGTAGTATTGATAAAAATCATATTTGCCAATTTGCTAAATTTTATATTTGCATAGTGTGCCCGATATTGCAAAAGACACACCGAGGAAGGACCGATTTATGTAAGAGTTTATTTCTTTTGGATTCGGGACCTCGGGTAATTCGAGATATATATTTTAAAGGGGGATTCACTTCTTTTTCCCTGTACCGAAATCGGAGCGAGTCGAGGTTTGATTATTTGTTTAAATTCTAAAGATGAGCAAATGTCGGGTAAATTGAGATTTTTAATTTTTATAGCTGGTAAGGCTCAATGAAACCTCGGAGGAAACGGTGAAGGCTGTCCGAGAGTGGGTTTGGGGACTGGGCAAAACCCCTGTAAGCGTTCCTCGGAGGTTTGTGAATTTTTAAATGCTTAATTAAATACAAGCATATTAAAATTATAATTTTGTTTGATGTGATCAGATCTGCGACATCTGTCAACTTTGCTCCAACTCAGGCCGAAACGCAATCCCAGAATCAGAGTTTCGCAAATCTTCACTATTAGATTGATGGAGTAAAGTGAAGTGTATTGTACTAGTATGAAGATTACGGAAATAATTCTTATCAATAATATCTGTACAATCTCATATGTGAGATATTATTGTATACATATTATATACCTACTACTCGTAGTAGTATATTACTATTAAATCAACTTTTTTTACTCCTTTAACGATCATATCGATACGCAAAGATATAATACATGAGGGCCTAACGGTTAGGCCCTAACCAGAGCATACTTTGGAAAGCCAGCGGAAAGTATCGTATAAGATTTGTATGGATTTTTCTTTAATTCTTGAATAAAATAAATTATTTGAATTGAGCCTATTGTACTCCCTATAAATCTGGGATTTCTCAATATCTGAAGTTCAAGGATATATGGCATATGAATTTCATTGATCAGAATTTGGGAGGTAAAGGTAAAGGTCCATTTATTATTGAATTATAGACCAGGGATTTGTCCAGATTACTCGGATTTGCATATTAGAGCATGTCCCCTCATTTGAGGCTTAATCCCCGACTAAATAAATGTCCGTATATGGCCATCAAGTTTGAAGGGATTTGGCTCATTTGTCAATGTATGGGCATTGGAGCATGAACATGGACATTTTATGCTTATGAACATGGTTATAATACGAGCTCTAATCCCCCTCCTCCAACACGCTATCATCTCCAATTTAATAAATACTGCAGCTTTAAGCTTGTTTCAGGTACTCCTTTTACATGGGGAATAATTGTGAGAGTCTACTCGTAAAATCCAGAGTAAAAATCACCAAAAATCCCTCCGACTCAGCTCGATTTTGGCTCTTAAACTTTCTGGCATGATTCTGGGATTCAATGTTTTTCAAATTCAGAGCTGGCAAGGTCTTCCTCAAGAAGAAAAATCATCATCATTGAAGCTTGGGAGCTGGAAATTGCACTCTGACATTTTTTTTGCGATGAAATTCAGCCCCAAAAGCTCAGATAAGGGGCCCACAATCTATCTTTTCGCCGCCTCAGAGCAATCGAATCTACTCAATCCAAATCCCAATCTTGAATCAAAGAAGTTGAGACCAGATTACTTTTTACTTGAGGGTTTAAAGGCTTTTTTTTACTCC
>JAAZTK010000726.1:0-17874 GCA_036507255.1 Megalothorax incertus
GATAATTGGGAGAAATCGAATTGATTGATCTATTCATTGTAATCTTATACGAGTTATACATTTCAATTTGCGAACGTGTTTTGCATATCAATTCAAATGATGATTTAAACCTACATTTACAATTTGAATATCAAAAGCCAATGCCAGTGGCTGAAGATTGAGATCTTTGATTGTTTTGTGCTCTGTCAATTGATTTTTTACATGATTAAGAATTAGGCTATGCACTTTTACATTTTAGCATGAGATTTACATGTTTCATTCGCTTTTTAACATGCAAATCCAACCAATATATTTATTAATAGACCGATATAAACCTATATATATGGGGAAATCGAAGCTAATTGAGCGTGAAATGTGCTCAAATCGAATTTAAACAATTTCAAGTCCAAACCTGATTTATATATGGTTTTAAATGGGATTTATATGTTAAAGAAATGATTTACTTGGGGGTTTTGAATGGACGGATGTCAGAAATCCCAAGTGGATTTCCTTTTCGAGCTCAGTTTATAATATATCGAAGGCATACTTATATTTTTATATGATGCACCCAATGGTACTAATATCCAACGATTATTTGTGCTGATTCTGCACTGTTCTAGTCTTCTAATGGAGAATGAGAACAGTTATATTACTTATATCTAAATACAATGGAAGGGAAATGTAAGACAAGAGTCGAGGAGTGGACTCAAAAATTAAAAGTCATTCAATGACTTCATTTCTTACGGGGAAATTAATAGACTAAACTTCTTGTGTCATATATGAATTATTAATGCAATAGCTACCTAATATAAGCTAAATGTAACTGCAAAATGCAATTTTTGCATTATTCTCCTACAATATATTTAGGTTTAAATGCAGATTTGCCAAAAATATTAATACATTCTTCAATTTTGATTTATTTCTGCAATATATATTTATTGCAGATGATATTTTCAATATATATCCATAATCATATGTATGTAATATTAATTATTAGGTAGTAGTATTGTATTATATGCTTAAAATATCTCTAAAAGTATTGGGTATATCAGAAAAATTTTACACCTTTTTCCAAGTACCTCTTAACACGGACATCCCGTTATTTTTGTGCACTTAAAAAATTAAAATGCATTTTACTTTTACAAGCACGTACCCATATTGCACTTAAGTACAAAAGTACTAGTACTAATAATACATATTTCGTACTTTGGGACATTTATATTGGTACCTACTGCGATATATCGTATATAATTGTAATATTGCGATTATGGCTTTGAGCTTTCAACATCCGCTTATTTCTTAGAACAGTAATAAAATTAATGCTTCAATATTACCTATACGGAGTTGTAGTAATAAATGCTATGATTGTGCATAAATTAAAAAAAGGTGTCAGAAAAAGAAATGGATGCTAATATCACACTATTATAATTTTAGAGTGAGTTTTATGAGCTCTTAAAACTCATTTCATCTTTAAGAAAAATCACACTTTTACGATCCCGAAATTTTTAAAATGCAAAACTAATTTAACAATGGATTCATGATCGATCTACGAGTAAATTACATATATTAGTATATAATAGAAGCCATTAGGTGTTTTTTTACAAGTGGGATCAGGATATCCGGGTCCGTTATTTATAAAATTGACTAAAAATTCTTTATAAAATTAATATTCTTTATTCTTTTTTTCAGGATCCAAATCCGTTATCGGGGCAGAAGTGATAACATTTGAGAATGAAGACGATGACAGTTCCAGGGCTTTCCAAGTGACATCTAGATCCGCTAGGGGGCTCCTAGTATGCCCTAGGTCATGCTCAAAAATATCTGAGCCTGTTTGTGGATCAAATAATGTCATATATTCAAATGATTGCGAAATGCGAAGGAGAACATGCGGAAGAGGTTTGTTAAATTAACATTTTAAATATATAAATTAAAGCTGGGATCCAAAATCCGTCGGATTGAACCGGATCAGATTAAAATCGCACTCTTGGGATCGGATTGGTTCGGAAAATCGGATTAAATCATCCCAATCCGACCCACGGATCAAGTTCAATCAGATATCGGATCGGATTGGGAAAATAAGCTTCGGATCCCAGTTTTAAAATTTAATAGGGATTTTAAGCAAGCAAAAATCCCAATAATTAATTTCAAATGGGGGTAATAAAAACCAGTAGGAATTCAACTTTGGGGGTAATTAGCTTTACGCTCTGCCCTACAAAAAATGGCTAATCAATTAAAAATCAAGCTTGTAAAACAGCTCCTTTTTTATTGAACCACGTGGACTGTATAAAAGCCTAAGCTTGCTCATTTCAAACTAGTTTTAAATGCAAATTTTTGATGTAAATTAGCCGGTTCAATTTCAATCTCTGTCTGACAGTTTGTACGTGATTCAATAAACCAAAAACTAATTGATTAATTAATTACTACAAGGTGTGGTGGCACTAAGTCTGAGCCACTGTTCCAGAATCAATGGGGCCAAATGCGACAATAAATGCAATTCAGAATACGACCCCGTTTGCGCAAGGTTCCAATACTATATTTTTATAATATTAATATTTTTTAAATATTAACTTTAAATATATTTAAATATTAATTAGTGATGGACATTCCTATATGAATAAATGCGTTCTTCAAGTGGAGATTTGCAAGTAAGTTTGATTTAAATCCGTATATTTATTAATTCTTATATCGAAGTTCTTATTGTAGTCGATATATAGGTTTTAGAAGTAGTTCAAGTTGATTTAAATTGATATTTAAATATCGGGTGGTCATTTAAATGATAACTAATGGGTTTGATGGGAAGCCTCATTCCCAAAACAAATATCTTCAATCAAACACACGCAAATTACCCCCTAAATTTCGAGATAGCATGCCAAAATGTAATTATATAGGCCCATTTGACGGTTTAATTGCCCCCATCTCGCCGTGAAAAAACTCGTACATCTTGTGATCTTAAGTAAACCTTGTCATTCTAGATTCTTTTATTGATTCTAGCTGAATCTAGCTGAAATCTTTAAAGTTTACAATATACTCTTACCTAAATTTATCGAAATTGAATGAAATTGAACACAAATTAATAAATATTAAATTTAAAAAAATCTAAATTGAATTTTTAAAGGTTTATTTAATTTTTTTAGAAGAGGAATTAAACTTGCTCATATGGGCCCATGTATGAACTCAACTGCGAGCCGGGAGAATTGCCCCGTTTCTTGCAAATATGCTCCGGTAGATGGCCCAATTTGCGGATCGGATAATAATGTAAATTGACATTTTATGCATAAATATATGCTCGAATTCTATGAATTTTTTCGCTGATTTTAATGAATTTTAATTGGGGTTTAAAGGTATACAAATCGACATGCGAAATGAAATTTCAAACTTGCGGGTAAGCCATTTGAATTTATATGAATTTAATTCTAAAGTATAGTGTGATTCCTATTGAATATCAGCCCTAACCTAAGTTAATAATTTAAATATGCTTTAAACCTACTGCTCTAATAGCTAAATATTAGGAAATGCAATTCATGAAATCCTCGGCCTCAATTTTGCAATATTTACAATACAAAAGTTCAAGTTTAAAGCATTCTCTAACCCATATACTCTGTATTTCCCATATTTCAGGCAAGGTGTAGTGAGAACAAGTCTCAAAAGATGCCAAACCACAAAACATTGCGGGTTTGGAATTTAAATGATTTTTCCTCAAACCTTGTAATTATTTTTCATTGATAATGTATAGGGATTCTTGCTGGAGGTCATCAAGGCTTGTCTGCGGCTCGGATCGGCGTCTTTACCATAATGGATGTGCGCTAAAGATGAAAAACTGCGGGTAAAAACTCACAAAATCCTTTGAAATTCGAATAAAAAATCAATTTTGGAGGTTTTTAATTGATTTTTGGCAAAATTGTTAGAAAACACGTGTTCGAGGTACCAATTTCCTATTGTATCAACACAAAAAGGGCCGAAAACGGTTGTCCAGCCTCAATGACCTGCGAGAATGAAATTGGGGATCCAGTTTGCGGGTTTAAATTAATTAAATTCTTTTAAAAACATGTAATTTACCATTTAAAAAATTCAGATCTGATGGAAATCTATATGATAATGGATGCGAGCTTCGTCTAATGAATTGCGGGTAAGTTTTGAACATAGATGCATCAAGATTGATGTCCGAAATGGCGTTTTTTCTTAAATTCAGGCCACATCGATATCGAGTTGACCCAGTTCCCGTAAGATGACGCGATAATTTTTGAAGTAATTAGATTTAAATGGAATTTCCTGGTTTGTGAATTAAATATTAGATGGAGAGGTGTATTGACAAGGCTGAGAGGTGTAAGGTTATCAAATGTGGAGGTACCTGAATGAATATACGAGCCATTATTTATTAAAAAAAATAATAGTGAAATTAAAGGTTTTTTAATGGGCTTGAATTATCTAGGGAATATTGACCCAGTCTGCGGTACTGACGGAAAAACGTAATAATTTATGGGATTTATTTTATAACAATGCAATGGGAATTGAAAAAAATGTAATTCGTATTTACAGGTATAACAATTGGTGTAAACTGCAAATTGCAACATGCAGGTAGGACTTTAGAGTTTGCCCTTATGAACTCATGTTAAATGCATTGGATATTATATTTTGTAGGCGTTTTATTGATTTTTATTACATACTTGCCCATATATTAATAATAATAATAATATTACTTTTTTTAAATGATTAGAAAGGGGATTCAAATGGCACATTGGGGAGCTTGTACAAATTTAACAGGTACAATATCGCAGTAAAATTAAAATTAATATTGAAAAATGTTTTTAAAATATAGTTAAATATTTATATTAAAAATAGTTTCGGAAAGATGTCAATCTGCGGAATTATGTCCAGATGACGAGGAGTCTGATCAACCTGTTTGCGGGTAATGGATTTTGTTTAAATATTATATAATACTATATTTATTTTGACGATTTTATTAATTCATTTCAAATTTAAATTCCAGATCTGATGGGAATCGATATAGGTAAATTATTTTATTCAATGTATCATATTTCATAGATTTACCATACTTAGGATTAGGTTTAAACATTAGATGTATTCATTGCGAATTTTGCTTTTAACACTACAAAATATTTACGGGAAATTGAGCCATTAAATGTGTGAAATTGGAGGTAGAACGGGACATGTTGATATTCCTTTTTTGTGAATTAATGGTTTTATTATGGTTTATTGGGCTGTGATTGCAAATATTATTTTTCTCATCCATTGGGTGTGAATTCTCACGATATTTTTTGTAAAATGGCAATTTAACCTAGAACAATATCTAGAATATTTATAATGCAAATAAAATTATTTGGAGCTGATCATTATTTTATTTAAATAGGTCGGAATGTGTGATGAAAGCAGAAACTTGCGGTCAAAGGGTTGTAGCTGTCAGTTTGGATAGATGTCAAGTAAATAATATATTTAAAAAAAATATTTATATTAATTTATTTAATAAATAGACTACAAAATATTGCCACGCGGTTTGCGAAAGTCGCCGAGAAGTAAGCAAAATTATTCTAAAACATGAATTTAAATTTTTTTTCATAAAATAAAAAAAATAGTTTGTTTGCGGATCTGATTTGAAATTTTATCGAAATGAATGTGAAATGAAAAATTCTAATTGCGGGAAACATATTTATGTTGTGGTAAATACAATATTAAAAAAAATATGAAATTTTATTTAAAAATGCAATTTTAATACAAAAATTTAATAAAAATTGTAATATTTTTAGCCGATGAAACGATGCCTCGCCTCATTTAAATTTAAGGGGTGCAATAGGATTTGTCCCACGGAATATGACCCTGTAATTTAAAAAAACATCTTTTCGGCTAATTTAAAACATTTTCTATAATATTTCTAAAATAATTTATAATTTAGGTTTGCGGAACTGACGCTCGAACGTAAATATTTAATTTTTATAAAATGTTTTCTGGATTTTTTTAATATTATAAAATTTTAGATATTCAAATGAATGCTTTTTGAGCATCGAAAGCTGTCGGAGTCGTTCCCTCGTTCTGAAAAAGCATCATGGGAGATGTGGTCAGCCCATAATAGAAGCTAAAAATTATCTGTATAGATAAAGTCGTACCAGATACCAAAAAAGATATTAATTTTTAGAAAAATATTATCGTCAAATCCTCCTGTAAATATATCTTATTTAATCCGCAATTTTTTCAAAATTATAGGAATATATGAGCATTTATAGCCTAAGTATGTACTATCTTGTAAGATTTTAATATTTATTTTTTAAGATACAATAATACACATTATTTATAATCCTAATTTATTTTTTGAAATAATACATGTAAAAATTGTTTTGTTTTGTTTTTTTCGTCATAAAATTATATTTTCAACAAGTTTAAAATTGTAATTTCATTCTTTATTTAAAATTAAAAGTAAAACATTATTGGAAAAAATTTATAAAATTCCTTCGAGTGCCAATTCTGTACAATTTCAAAATCCATTAAAATTTTAAAATGATTTATAAATTCCAAGCTTTATTTTAATTATTTTTTTCGATATTGTATTTTTTTCCAAAAAATTTTTGCTTTTGCAAATTTGAACGAAATATAGCCATATATTGAACCAAATTACAAATATTGATACATATAGTACATACACAAATCTCGACCAAAATTGAAAGATTTTGAATCAAAAGCAAAATTTTACTGTAGGAGATTTATTGATAAATTATCGATATGAGCATTGGCCAGTTGCTTACAATAATAATTAAAGGTAGATATAAATTTTGAAATGATATAATTGAAATGATATGATATCATGAAATGATATAATTATATATATCTTTTGATTATAACATAGATGTATACTTTTTTGAATTTAAAAAACCCCAAAAAACCTCCAAATATTTAAACAAATTATACAATAACCTCTCCAGATACACACATGATCATATCGCCGAGAGGATCCACAATTCTTCCATAAAATATTGCATCAAGCTGAAATTAATTTAATTAATTTCCTTTAATAAATAAAATAATATTAAAAATATTATAATTACTCCGAAAGCCATTATTGGGACATCAAAATTAAATGTGACGTTTGAAGGGACTCCAGCCTTGAATGGTCCTAGTACTTGGACATGAATTGGGTCAAAAAGCGTTTTTTGGAGCGAAGCGAGGTACACTTTTAGGTTGGTTTCAGGGGATGAATCATGATCAGGGGTGAACTTGAAAAGAACGGGATATGATCCAGGTGCAAATTTATATGGTTGTGGTTCTGACATCCCTTCTACCCATACTTCCTGGTCTGTTGATGCTCCGCCACCTAACAAATATTTAAATCAATTTTATACCCCCTAAAATCTCTTATTAAAGGCCCTTTATCCGTAAAATTTGTTTATTATATTATAATAGTACCATCTTCGCAAGCATCGGGGAAAAGTCGATCACCAAAAACGGTTGCAAATGACCCCAAGAGGAAAAGAAATTTGAATATCATTTTTAAGAATTTTCAAATCCCAAAACTCAATTAATGAATTTTATAAATTTACCTTGAGCTTTTATACCAGAATTATTAGCATATTTACAGATAATATATAATATTGCATAGTGTAATCCTTATTAATAAATGTGAGTGTCAGGTTTGAGGCTAAGGTGGTTTCTGAGTAGGTATATCGAGGTCGCTGGTAAAAATTTTCACTTTTTCAGAGATCATGTTGTCTGTCTGTCAGTCTGTAAATCTGTCTGCATATAGCTCGAAAACTTTAAGACCTAGGAAAAACATTTTGTATCATCAGATAGCCCTTCGTCGGACAGGCAAATAGCCTATAAATAAAAGCCCAAAATATCCGGTTGACCTGGCGGGGTCATCTTTGTTAAATTTGCTCAGAGTGTAGGCCTATGGGTATTCTATGAACGAGTCTCGGTGAGGGGAATTCAATGATACCACTTTCGAGGTCAAAGCTAAAAAAAATTTAAATATTTTTCAGAAATTTTGCCTGATAATCATAAATAGGCAAGCGAAGATTGCGATATCAGCTTGTACCTAATATGACCTAAGATGTAAAAATGAGCAAATATTGTCTCTTTATTTTGTGGGTAATAATGTTCCTTAATTAATGTTAGGAAATTAGAGGCTTATATTTGTCAATATCCTTAATGTCGTACTTCATAAACTATCGATTTGGATCACGCCACTTTTTGAGCAAATAAAAAAATTACTCATATTTTGTTCTTCTAATCTTTAAATATTTTTCTTTAATTATATCACATATATATACATTTGTACAATTGAAGGTTTTTTAATTAATGGATGAGAATAGGGTCTGCCAAATCCAATTGTTCAAATATTCTAACATTTGGATGGAAATTCCTTTAATATGATGCTCTTGAATATTCGCAATAAAAATATTCTTAAATATTTTTAAGAAAATATTTTAAAATATTTTTTGACTTTATAATAATCATATTTGCATAAATATTGGTTATTTTGGATCTGGTTGAATAACAATTATTATCCGATTACGGATCCGAAAATTTTGAATGAAATCAGATTGTTTGAATCTTAAAATTAGCTTATGATTCGATGAATAATCTGAACAATAATCGGGCGGATTTCAGTGGGCTCATCTGAGGCTTTGGATCAGATTAAAATTGATATAAATTAATCCGCTGGATCCCATATCGGATCAAAGATTTGCCCAAATCTGATCCGAAAAAACGAGGACCAAAATCCCTCTTTAAAATTCGACTTGACATAGTAGTTATTGACTTATTACTAATATTAGTAATCTTTTGGTTTAGGTATATTATTTTATAAATATTTTAAATATTTTATGCATTGATTCGAATTCATAAATCAGGTCAAATAGCCTATGATGGTCAATCCTGATTATTGCCTATCAATTCCTAGGATCTTAATTCTTAAAATCAATCCCTGACCTTTTATAAATCCTCTCAATTGAAGCATTCAATCAATGGTCAATTCATATGCAAATTTAAATGTCTTCAAGTCATCGTGTCCCACCTCAAAATCGAGTCCATTCATCATCTCGAAAAAATTAACAGCTACTTAAACTGACCATCTTCAATATATCCTTCGAATTACAATTATTTGCTTCCATTTCAATTAAACCAATGTCCATCCCCAATCTAGAATACTAATAATCTAAAATCTACATGATCAGACTCATTCTAATTTACATATAGATTAGTAGAAATTACAACCCATTAAATTGCATTCCCGAGGGATTTATTTATTTTTAGATCAATGGGACCATTAGGAAGGATTTGCGGATCCAAGTCAGTGGGTTAGTCAAGTACCTGTTCTAAAAAGCTCCATTTCGATCCTATATATTGTAATACAAATAGGGCTAGGTATATTCAGTATGCCGTGTGGGTTCTGGGGCTGAATGCATGTCGGGTCCATTTAATTAAATAAATCGGTTGACCAATACAAATTGAACAAATCCCCGTTTAAGCCTCCGGAGCAGAACCGTTCTAAAACAATGTTAAAAAGCCCTGACATTGACAAATTAAATATATGGCTAAGATGTGTCGGTGTGACCGTGGAGGGCATCATTGAGGGTATATTGGGAATATGCCCCGGGGGTGGGAGCAGATTTGACCCGGTACTCTAAGAGCGGAGAGATTGAAGTCATACAAATAAATCATGTTTCAAAGTCTTAATGGTTGATGGCAATTTGAATGGAAGGGTTTAATGAAGGGATTGACATTTTTAAACGAGAGGTGAAATTCCAATCTCATGAATATCCTAGATTTGATAAGTTGATAACATTGATCCTACCGAATAAGGATATAGGTATTACATACATATTACATATACATAGATATATAGATACCATATAGGTACAAAGATATCAAATATCAAATACCTATCATAGATATCATATACATAGATATCAAATCATAGGTAGTACTTAAGAACCATATCTAATAAGATGTACATACATACCTAGGTAGATATTTTTAATACAATACATAGATATGATTCACTAATCCTAAATTACCACTAAACTTTGCAAATCATCATATACAATATAGTTTATGACACCCTGATCCTTCAAGAATTTAGCAAAATTTCCAAAACTCCTATTTCATATTCATATACTATTTGCATATTTGAATACTATCTAAATATTTTGAATATTTTGGCATTTTCGAGCAAAAAAACCCCGATTTTTGAGCAATTTTCGAGCAAAATTCGCAAAATATCCAGAAATATCTGAATTAGGAAACATGAACAATATCTGATTACTATTATTGTATTTAAACTTCAGAATATAGCAAAATTTTGTTTAGAAAAATGCAAATTTTGTTTAATTTTTTTAAATTTCCTTCAAATTCTATAATTTTTCCTTATTTTATTGGATATTTTGGCAAATTTGTATTCAAATATTTTATCTTTAACATATTTATAATATGTACATAATTATTGATTTATATCCACGCTATTATCTAACACTATTAATAAGATATGTGTTTAATCTATTTGAATAAATTAAACCTACATTCGGAGATCGAATGCTCTCAATCCCCATTTAAAAAGCACCCAAATATTCACAAACAAAAGTGCATTCAAACCAATGCTATGAATTTAATTGATCAATTTAAATCTAATTCATTTCTATTTCTTGCTCTCATTTAAATCTATACATCCTATTCATATAAGTATACATTTAGGCAAAGACAAAAGACATTAATACGAATATTCCGGCCGGTGAAGAGTTTTTCTGCACCTCGGATGATTGATGTTTTTTACGGTTGTGGGAATCATTCAGTTTTATGGCCCTGGGTCCACCATTTGGCTGTCCACTCCCTCATCGATTATATTTGCCTATATAATTCACCACTCGGGATCTTAATCCTTACATCCATCAAGTTCTACCTTCACATCCTCCTCCAAAGGATCTACTTTTGGTTTTATCTCCTTTAGTAAGAACTGGGACACCCCTCACATGTAATTGAGAACCCAAAAATAGCTTTTTTGGATCCTATGATATATACATAGGTCCGAATGGACACTCTCGCAATTATAAAAAGCCCAACAACCTTCCCAATCTTGACCAGTATTATCCCAACCCTTAAATCCTAAACATGTCCCATTAAAAATTAACAAAACATATCAATTTGCCCTTAAAAAATCCCAATTTGCCCCAAATTCTACCAAAATCACGCAAATTTAACCAAATTCGGTCAAAATCTGACTAAATTCTGCCAAAACTTCGCCAAGTTCGCGCAAATTTTCAAAAAATGGTTTTTCGCGGGATTTATCTCCTCGTCCTTGTTGGCGCCGTCACCGCCGCTACTGAGGTCATGGACAAGGCCAATACCTACTACCATCAGATGGATAATTCCATCTCAAAATACCCTCTAACGGGAGGATTTCAACCCCGGGATTCCTACGCTGATGCCTCAAGCGTTTCCGGAAATAATGTAGTGGCACCTAGCGGCGGATATGCCGCCGCTGGATCATCTTATGGCGTCCCTGATCAAGAATATGGAGCAGCACAGAAATTCCATTATCAAATTATGCAAAATCCGTCCCAAAATTACGGAGTGGCCCAAAATAATGGGGGAGGTGGTTGGGGGCAAGATGAGGAAGATGACGATGACCTTTTCGGACTTGGATCTCTTGGAGGATTAGGAGGATTGGGAGGAGCTGGAGGAGCTGGAGGTGCTGGTGGAGCTGGAGGAAGTCTTGCCGTACTTAAAGTTCTCAAAAAATTAAAAATTCTGAAATGGATCAAAATCTTCAAAGTTTTAAGCCCAATCTTTCGACCGATATTCCTACCCCTTTTGATTCCATTTTTACTTCCGCTGATCATCCTTTTTGCACCGATTTTGTTACTCCCATTCCTTATCTTCCTGCCACTTTTGATCATACCGCTTTTGTTTGTGCCAATTCCGGTAAGAATTGTTTTATATTTGCCCTATTTTTTTGTATTTTATTAAAATTAGTGTTGGGATCCGAAAGGCTATTTTTTATCAATCTGATCTGATTCCGGATGAAACTTGATCTGGTAGTTCGGATCGGATTGGGGTGGTTTTCGGATTTTTTTTCAGGTAATTTGAATGAGATTCAAATTATCTTGAATCAACCAGTCGGATTAGGATTCCGGATTGAATAAATCTGGCCGAAATCCGTTCGAATTATCAGATAAATCCGATTATCTGAAACGGCTTTATTAAATATTTTCATGTAAACACCTAATTTAAGCGTTTTTTAGGATTTCTAAACTTAAAAATGCCTCAAAAATGTAAATAAAAGAAGCAAATTTGGATAAAATTTGAGCAATTTTGATAAAATTTTAGCAAAGTTTGATAGAATTTTAGAAATCGCGTTTTTTAAATTCAATCCGATCGTATTCCGGATTGGAATTTCCAAAATTCTGATGAAATCCGTTGGAATTCGATGAGCTGGGATGAAAATATTCCAATCCGAGAACAGATTGGTAATTTTCCGATGAATCGGGTGGCGATTTGATCCGACAGAATTCTGACGGATTTCGGATCCCAGCCCTACTAATAATATTTTATTATTTCCATTATTTAAAACAAAATTCAATAATATCCCTATTTTTATAAATCTGTAATAGGTGATTACAATTCCAAGTAATGGTAGAATGTGGGGATTTGGAGGTGAGAACCGGATGTCAGATTCTGGAAGACTACTTAAGGATGTTTTAACCAGGTATAAAAATCATTTTTTAGCATTTTAAAAATTGAAAAAAAACCCATTTGTCATAAAATATACTTGAAATATAATGTTGTTTTTTAAATTTAGCGATGAATGCGTAGAAAGAATTTCTTGCGAAATCTCGCGAATTGCACGCAAATATCAACCTACCCAAAAGATACTTTCATCGTAAGTTTTATATTAAAAAATGCATTTTTATTTAATTTAAAATAAATTTAGGGCTCTGGACCATGTACCAAGCCAAGGAGAGGTCCTTAAAAGGGCTTCAAGGGCTGTCAAAAATAACTCTGAATCCTGTGGATCCTACTCGTGTCACCCGATCCGATTTCTTCGTAAAACTTTCAAATTTTAATGGATTTTTGAGCATTTTTAAAAAACCCAAACCGAGCTATCGACAAAAATGTACAAAAACGTGAATTTGACTGACTTTTTAATGTATTTAAATGACTGGTTTAAAAACAAAGTACAATTTTTAGAAATTTAGGACATTTAACATAGAATTTATATGGGCCGAGTACCTATTGCCCATATAAATTGACACTTTGCCCTAAATATCAAAGGAATACCGACTGTGATTCAGACTAGACCTTATTACATTATAAAACAATACTTGTGATTAATATACCATTTATAATACTCTTGACTTACTTTTAGCTAAATCTAATCTTTCTTTTGACCGAATCAAATTCACAAATTTGATTAATATCTCTTTTTCTAGTACCTATTGTACCTATATATATGGGAGTTTTGAATTTTGTGACGAGACAATGACTTTTAAATTATACACGGGGACAATTGGACCATTTACACAGTATTTGCTCTCGGGTGTAATTACAACTTGTTAAAATTATCTCTTTCAAGTTCTCGGTCAAGTATTATTTTAGGGTGTGCTTAAATGCCCTAAAGGTCTAATTTATTTATTTGTAATCCTTTGGCCGAGCCTAAACCTATACCCATCAATTATCGTATATTATTACAGTTATTTAAAATTAACCCTTTGTTTCTCGAGTTGTTAAATAGTTTATAAGTAATTTATTGCTATCTCTAATTTAAATCAAATGATCTGTTATTTAGTAATAAATTTTTGCATGTTTTAAAAATCAAATCACGTCCTAAATTCATTTGAATTTTTTTACGGCTATCTTCATTATAAAAATTTAGAGTCTGTATGTATTTTGCTAAACTCCTCCTATACGTAAACTTGAAAATTCATAAAAATTGCAACAAAAATCTAGGAATTGATTTTCGGTCCATCTGGGACATGTTCATAAACTTTATAGGGTCATTTAATGTGTGTTTTAGAGAATTTTGCCAAACTCTCTCAATATTTGAGCTATTTGTATGGAATAACATACATTATAAAGCTCTTGATTTGTTCTAGGAGATGGTGTAAGTTGTCACTCCAAAAAAAGCCGAAAATGACCTCATAGATGTCACTCCCCTGACATATATGAGGTCATTTTCAGCTTGCCAGGAAATATTTTATAAATTCCTTCGGGTTTGAGCTACTTGACCGTGTAATAGTTAATTGGAAAGCTAATAATTAAGGCTATTCAATGGTGCAGGCGCCCGAATTCATTCGGGCCTATCCCCTAGTGTGTATTAATATGTAAGGACTGCTGTAATAGTTTGCTCAATAATGATAAGGATGATTTGTATGGCGGTTGAATCTTTGAAAACAAAAAGATGACCAACTTCAAATCCAATTGGTCTCATGGCCTTAACCTTTAGTTCCAGATATTTGTCATCCCTAACAAACCTTCCAATAATATCAAGAAATTCTTCAAATTTCTTGAATTCTAGCCCCAAAAACGGGAGAAATATGATCTCTAGTGTGAGGAATACGGCTAACATTGTGGGGAGTGCAAAGAATTGGGGGAAGAATTTTGGATCCATATATTTGAGGGATCCATATAGGGATACGATGGTTGAAAAGATTAGGATTCCAAGTCCGAGTGGAGATGCCTGGAATTAAATGCAATTATAATATATTTGCATTTAAAATATACATATTTAAATATTTAACTCACATCCCGTGTGATTTCATTGCCGATATTCAAAATGATCGAAATAGTTTTTGCCTCATTAAGAATTTTGCCTGACAATTCAAACCCTTGCTCATCCGCTTCATTTTCAATGATAACATCTCTAAAAAAATTAAATATATATATAGGTATTGAGATTATGAAAAAAATCTAAAATATTTTGAAAATTTATGAAAAAACTTGCATCATTTTTGTAAACCAATCCAATGTAAAAGTAAGAGTAAGAATGAACATTGCAGCTGCAAAGAACATGGCTAGGCATCAGAATACAGCAAGATATGCTAAAATAATACAAAATGTAATATCGTAGAAATACCTATGAATATTGTGGTATAATAACCTTCGATAAAAGCCCATCCTAATCGAGTGGAGATATGATGTTTTCCCCCGATAATGTTGATCAAATACCGATCATGCTCCGAATATATGAGATATACAAAAGCCGCAAAAAATCCATATGCCAATGATGCAAAATTCAGGAATTTGACAAAAATGAGTGCCAATTTATTCGGTGGGATAATAATTCCGGTTGCATCTGAAATTTTATGAAATTTTTTTAAATAAATATTACATTTTTTAAATTTACCGCTCATGTCCTTTTCATAAGCCGTTGAATTGAGCACATCAATCATCCGATTTCTTTTAAACACGTAGACTCCAACCCCCATTAGTGCAAATGCATACAAACATACGTAATAGATATCCAGAAATATTTCTGAGGGCTTGAAATCATGTGAATTTTGAATGTGGATCCAAGTTTGAAAGAATAAATTTGAATAATTAATAAATGTGAGGATTGAGCCAAAAATCCAGCAATATTTATCCACGTTAATTCGAGTGGATTCGAATTTTGCTAAATTTTTATTCCAAACTATTGGGATCCCAATTATTGGGAGATTATAATCCAATGTTAGATTTTGGAGTCTTTCTATTAAGGGCATTTTTGAGTCCAGTTTTGAGCTACATATTACATAAATTTCAATTGGAAATAAACTTGAACATTGGCTTAAAAGTAGCCAAAAAGATCAATTGTTATATACTGTATTCCTTTAATTTAAATAAAATGCTTTTGTTTTAAATTAACTGTAACCTTTTCCAATTTAATAAGTTTGTCATCAGAATGGTCGAGACCGGATAATCAAAATAAAGAATCGGAACGGAACAGGTATTTTATGAACCGATCCGGATTCCATCCGCGGGATTTTCGGATTTTCCCGATGACGACCTTATAATTTAATCACAATTAGGAATTAAGAATTTATAAAGGTAGAATAGTTGACAAGAATTCTTGGCACGAGGATAAAGAATCCGTCAAGTATCCGTAAATGGTTTCTAATTGATTAAAGAATTTCTATATTTAACATTTATATCATACATATAAACCTAATATTATATGAGACAGAGAAAAACCATACTAAAGCGGAAACGAAAAAAATCGATGGTCAACGAAATGCAAAATAAACCATGAATTCATGATCTATGACCGAAAATAGATGTATATTGTATTTTCTAAAATTTTGGATTTTGGGGGTCAGGGGGTGGAGTAATCGGACTTTTCAAATTTCGGGCCTTGCAAATTTTTAAAATTCGGAGGTTTGACCAATATTAAAAATTCCAACGTTTTTGGACACCTTGAAGCATTTGCCGGACTAGCCGGTGGGTCTAATTTTGCATACTTGACCCCTTGACCTTTTTTCGGCAAAGTGGGCCATATGAAAAATTTCAAACTGCTCTTAACTCCGCCAAATTTATATTGTTAAATTTATATTGTTATATGAGCATAGCTCAAAATATCCAAATGTGTAATAGCAATAAACAATATATGTTTCTTTGTCTCCGCCAAATTCGGCATGGTGGTAGCTTATGACTTGACAAGCAAAAGTGTCAATTACACCAAAGTCGTAGGTTTAATGGTTTAGCCGCTAGAGGGCCAAATTTAAAAATACATTTTGAATTTTTTTTAAAATTCGGGGAATGAAATTTTCTGGAATTTTTTCATATCATTAGTCTCGCAGTGACCTAAGGAAGACTAGCCATAGGGTTAGAAGTTGCTGACATGACCCCTTGACCTTGACCTCATTTGAGGTCAAAGTTCAATTTGCTCCGATTCGGGCCAAATTTGGTAATTTTAAAAAACCCATGTGGTTATCTGATTAAATGTAATTATTTTCCACTGAAGCATGTAATCTATTTATAGTATAATATTCATATTACTATATAAGGGTTAAAATGATATCCTTTTAACAAATAAATTATTTAAAGACTTTTCCTCGACTTTTTTAAACATTCCCAGTCGATGGTCGGTATTATGCCGACACGGCCAGACTATGGGGGTAGTTGGGGATTCTCTGGCCAGCACGGCTACGAGTCGGACCCACTTGCCGAACAAGCCCCAAATCGGGGCAGACGTCGGGGGAAAGATGCTCCCCCGACCCATGCACAGTCCCCCTAAGCAGTCTCCCTCTGCACTTACAAAAAGTGTCAAGTGCATGCCGGACCGCTGGACCGCAGGTCCAATACATTAATTTTTGGAGTTTTTCCAAGTTTTTTTTTGATACAAGTTAATTAATTAATTATTTCAAGTGTTATATTAATAGTGACCAGTGTCAAGCTTGTTTTTATTTGTTGTTAACTTTATTTAAAGTGCATAAACCAGAAGACAGTTAAAAAATGTAATTTTTTTGAACTTTTTTTGGCAAATTTATTTTTTGAAGCCCTGACATTCCCTTTCTGGTCATCCTTTATTTAAGGAAGACCATTCATGTCATAATTCATCAAGTGATTAATATAATAAATCAAAAATTAAATTGATATTTGTGCAATTCTAGTGTTTTTTTACAACAATTGTTTATTAATTTGCCAAGTGTCAAACTATAAACTAAAGTGAATGGTTTTTTTGAATGAGCACTATTTCATATTATGATTTTTATGATTTGGCTTTGGATTAATAAAATTGCATTTTCATTTTCAAAGTCAATTTTATTTGACTTGCATCATTAAAAAAATAATAGCAGCTGAGCTGCTTAGCATACTAGCATACTAAATAAAGCCCAAATGGTTCGGCAAGTGGTTGGCAAGTGGTCGGCCCTAGTCCGGGGAGATGTATTGGGGATTAAACGGGCCCGAGTCTGCCCGCTT
>JAAZTK010000727.1:0-17871 GCA_036507255.1 Megalothorax incertus
AAAAGGGAGAGCGCATCTTCAAATGAAATCCGAAGTCAATTTCAGGCCCAGACCAGTCTATTGAGAAATGAATGGCATTCCAAGGCGGAAATCCTTTAAGGACCCTTTTATAAATTACTATTACAACCTGTAGAGTTTTAGGGACTTCTAAAGGACCCCCAGGGCTTTGGAAATTCCAAAATCTGACCATTCATATAAACGAGGGTAGTACTAGTATGTAAAAGATGTCTTTAGCGGGGACTTTTATGTGCATTCGGTTACTTTGTATCATATCGTACTACTTACTAGGGGGTAAAAGCGTATTTGAACATAAGTAAAAGTGGTCAATTTACGAGTATATCGAGTAGAAATTCCCAGACAAGGATCTCACTCTCTTTTGGGGAATTCTCAATGATTTTGGGGCTGACTAGGCTGTCTTACTACCCTCGGCAGAGTCGAGGGACACAAAGAAAATCAATGGCAAACTCAAGCTTGAGGAATTCAAATACCTTTCAATTATCCTCCAAAAATCCCATCATTTTTTCCAATTGTTTCATGACTCATGCTAGCGTTTGACTTTGGTCGGACAATCCATTTAAGCAATAATGGTTGAATTTAAAATAAATATTAAGCAATTACTGCATGGTAGTACAATACACATTTTAAATTCTATAAAATTGGCTAGACATTTTGACATTTATGGGGTAAAGAATTTCTATTATATTGGAATTTGTAAAAAAATGTGTTTCGTCTAGGACTATGAGTAGTACCTATTGTATGATATTAGTAGTAACTCGTAATAGTATTTAAGCATTGTAGTAGCACCCTACAATAAGCTATTAGTTGTAAATATTTCATATTTTAATTAGATACATATAATATATTAGAAGCTTGGAATTTTTAAGCTATTACATATTTCACTTTCTAATAATTAAAAAAAATTGTATGCACAAATATAAAACTAACATTAATAATAATATATGTCATGTCTGATGAAAATGCAATAGCAAAAGCATCTTTTTCTGGAAAATGCATACTAATTTCCTCATTATTCCTCCATATTGTAAACCTTCAATGCTAATGATTATTTTATTATTTCCAAAAAATAGGGACAAGCAGAGGAGACTTGAAGAGATCAAATTTAACATCCTATCCAGCCTATTTCCGGATAATCAAGTATGCCCCGACGGGGTCAAGTGGCTCCATGAGTCCACCAACTGGATTCTCTCCACCACCACCAACTCCCCAGAATGTTGGCAAGATTCAGCTCTTTTATTCGACATGTAAATATCACATTTAATTCAAGATTTCGAATATCAATCTTTGCATATTCAATTCTAGGCGACTTCCCGAGCCGCTCCGATGAGTCCACGTGGAGGGATCCTAAACTTTTTCACATCTTTTTCAATCTGTCCTCTGCATTTCCTCATCCAACTCCATCATCGCCTACCTCGACAGTTCCCTCGATTCAAAACTCGGTCAAAACTCCCGAAAATAGATCAGAGAGTTCGGTGAGGGGTTTTCCTGGGATCCCAATCAACCTTGTCAGATCCCCTTCCAAGTATAAAGATCTGAGGATTCGGGCTACTCTTAAATTGTACAAGATTGGAAGCGGAAAGAATGCAGAGGTAGGGGATTTTAATTGGAAATTAATTTAGGGAAATGCAGACATTATATCAAATTATTAGATGCAATTTTATTATTTCTGAGTGGGTTAAATCCAAATGTCAATTAACTCTAATTTCTCATTTCCTTTTAGGAGATCAAATATGAATCCCCGAATCCTTCCAAGCCTTGTACTGAAAAGCAGGACGTGGTTGAAGAGTCAGAGAGCTCTTTCCCCAGAAATTCAGCTGATGAGGATGAGAGGGTTCGAATCTCTGTGTTCTGGTATACCCAACACTTGACATCTCACCATTGTAAGTCCCTACAAATTTGTTGGAAGCAAATTATTTTAATTTCTAATTATAAACGGCTATTTATAGATAAGCGGAAACTTTTGGATTCAAAGTTCTTTCTCGCAAAAGAGTCCAAATGGATAGAATTTGACATTTCGAAGGCTTCCAGGGCCTGGATTGAGAGAAATAACAATAATGGGCTGATTATTGAAGTAGAGAACGAGAATGAAGAGCTCGTAGACGCTAGACAATACATTGCCGACCTCCCCTGCCAAGCTATTTTGAGTAAGAATTAATTTCTATTTGTACAACTTCTTTTAATTAATTAATTATTAACCCAAATTTATTCTCGCTTTTGCAGACATAAATGAAACTGCCAACCGATCAGAGAGAGTTCTTCCTCCGCCAATGCTCGAGGTTTGTACAATTGAAAGGGCTCCTTCCGGAGGAGACGATGACGGAGGTTACCCAATTCCATTCGAATACCCCACGGCTAATGACTTTATGAATGGGGGGAAAGCAGACGAGAATCCATTCAAGTTCCCATTCTCCAGATCCCAAAAACACCCCCACAGGCATGGACATGGGTCTCTCCGGAAGAATCAAAGACACCGACGCCGCCATCAAACCCTTGGAGAGAGCAACGAAGGGGGGTTTGAAGAATTCAAGCTGGATGAGAATCATCCTTTAAGATCAATTCTTATGGGAAATTCTTTTCCTCATCCTCCTCAGCAAGCTCATACTCAGAGCGACTCCCCTTCAAGGGTCCCAGCGCCATCATCCTTATCCTCTGACCTCAAAACAACTCACCTTGATCTGGAAGCCTTCAAATCCCTGATACGAGAAGTGAATAATCAAAACAAGAATCAATTAAATATGGATTCGGGTGAGGAAGGGATTCGGCCCATAATAATCCAAAGGATCATCATCAACCCAGAGTCTCTCAAGGCACCCTCGACTCCTTCGACCCCTTTGAGATCTCCTATTGATACAAGTAGTTAGATCATTCGTACTTGAACTCATCTCTCAGCTCTCTCCCTCAAAAACATGGTACGAAATTCGTCATACGAATTAATTGAATAGGAGAAACCTTTCAGTATCTTTTCAAATACCTCATACTATATTATACGTACTAGTAGAATTTAAAGCCATTTATTTTGATGTTTTTTAATTTTTTTTTCTGATGGATCGTGAGTAATTGAACTGGATGTACTGATTAGTTGTAGATAGAATTTATTTATACAGATTATTTTTCTCAGGATATTTATTTATAGTTTTAATTTTGGAATTCTTCATTAGCCCACTTCAATGTAAATCAAATTAGAGTTTTGTTAATATTTTAATACTTTCAAAAAATGGGGATGATCTTTACATATAACTACCAATAATTGGATACATTTAATCAAAAGTGCCGGACACGACGTCAACAAATTAGATAAATTAGTTTGTAGCGTCCGCGTTTCCCTTGTAAAAAAAGACTTAAATATTTTAATTAATTTTTTATGCTGGTCATCCCGCAGATAAAAATATACAGTTAATAATTTCTCAATACTGATCGGTATGATATATCTTTTTAACACAAAAAATATATTAACAAAACTTGTGAAATCTCTTGATCCTGTTTTATTTAATGTTTAGATTGTTTTTAATTACAGCTTAAGAACTTTAATTAGGGATATATTTCAGAAATATGTCTATACCATATTATATTAATCCCTAGAATTTAGAATTAGAAAAATATATCTAGAATTTTTACTGTTTTATAGCATTTATTTTTTATTTTTATTTTTGCAGTTACTAGAAATGCGTTAATACCTAGTGTTGTAGGTAGTACCTAGTTATTTATTTGTATGAAATGATTTTTAACCATTTTATATTCATTATTGTTAGAGTAGATAGGCCATATACTATAAAGTAGAGTAGTTTTATAAATTAGAAATAGTTAAAGATTGTACGGATTCACACAAAGAAAGATGCCAACTAAATACTTATTATTTACAGTGAGATTATATATTAGTTTACACTAATGTGGTTCATTAACTTATTAATTTTTAGTTTTTTTTAAAAAGATAAGAATACTTTTTGTAATTGTCGGTGAACAATATGAATTATATTTATGAATATGAAATTATGAATGAATTTTTGTGTCTAAAATCCTCTGTGTTCGTAAAATATATCGTGGAATAATGAATACTAGCCCGGCATATTAGCTTATACCAATGTTAAATTGCCTATTTAAAATCATTACCGATTATATGGATTGTCATATAACTATTGTGCCATTAAGGTTGGATATGAATACTACCTAATAAAATGAATTTACTTCAATTACCGATCGATCTTCATTTGCTTTTAATTTCATTGGCACGCGTTATAAAAATATTGTACTAGTTAGTAGATATTCATTTGCATTATCCGTTGAATCGAAATATGTAATTAAAAATAATAATCTCAGGATGGCTGAATTACAGAATTTCGAGCTCGAGTCGAGTGTCAAACAGATTTGCCCTAAAGAGATTCATATTTCATACATAATTCATATTAAATGATTTTTGGGGGAGTATTGAGATTCAATCATAAATTCATAATTCGCAAATTGAATCGAGTTTGAGCCATTTTTTGGACCAATTCTGTAGTCAGTTCTGTAGTGTTTATACAGATAAATAAGGTATTGTACCCTACTTATACTTATTAACAGAATAGGTATGCGAGTATATCAGGATTAGAATTAAATTTTGAAATACAATAATTTTTATATCGAAACAAATCTATATAATACAGGATTTGGTATGCAGATTTCCTTTTATCATGTTTATTTTAAATTGAATTTACCTATCCGATTCCGCATTAGTATTACTATACGGGTACAAGTATTAGCATCTCTAAATGTGTGCGTGTTTAATATAATTTCAAACCAATTTTGTATAGAACTGTTAAATCATTCAATTTTGCATGCTCCAATGAGTCAACCTTCATAAGTAGATAGTATTATGTAGCATACAGATTACAGATATGCTAAATTACCTGCTAAATAATTATTTACCTTTAATGCGATTGAAAATACAAAGTAAACTTTACTCATCATTAAAAAACTAACTATTGTATAGTACCCTATCTGGTAAACTTTCGAGTGCCTGCAAATATTTTTAGTGGTTGTCAATTAATTTCTAATACACCTTAATTAGTAGTACACATACCTAGATAGTAGAATGTATGTAGATCCACTCGAGTACTTGATATTACGATAAAGTACTTGAATAACCTCATAGTATCAATCAGAAATTCAAAAAATGCTTCCTAAAAAAATTAACTTGTAATATCAATGCAGTGCACGTAAATCCGGGTAATCTATATAAAATGTGTAGAGATTGGGAAATTTTGTAGATTACCTAAATAAGTATTCATTCATTGACATTGACAATGGAAATTTTAATGACAGTGACATTTCGAGTTGTATTACCGTGTCTGATCTTTTCAATTTTAGTCTGATTTTTGTGAAAGATTTTGGATTTTTTTCCCATTTTGAACATAATACAAATCTGAAATCAGTACAATTTCAAGGTAAGCTTAAAACTCATAGTTTATCTTAATCTTATCCTACTTCCTACTGACTGTAGTATTTCCTATTTTATTGGAATTGGTAGTACTTTATCTCGCATTTTGAAAATTAATATTAATATTGATACATTAACAACATATACAAAGTTCCTTTTTGTATTACGAGCTAAAAATAGACTAGGTATTATAGGGATATTTACAATATTTTGTGCATATGTCTACAGATAATATAGGTACGGACTACGGATACATAAAGATATCTGATCCTGGGTAAATTTTATAATGATCGGTATATCTAGAAGTAGAGAGGCATACAAAAACAGCATCAAAATAATTAGGAATATAAATATTATATGGGGAAATGGGGAAAGAATATTTAATTAATCAAGATAAGATAAGGGATACTAGGAAATCATAGGTAAATCATTTTTCAATCTTTTAATTTTATTGTAATTATGAGTGTGAGTTATGAAATGGGATTTATATCTAAAATGAGTAGGTATATTGAACAAGAATCGTAATAAATATAATAGAATATCAGTATGCAAATCCCTTAATCCAGGTATTTTGATTATTTGTGGAATTTGAAATAATAATTAGGATTATTTAGTACGAAAAGTTAGTTTCATTTCCAGCCTGCATTCTTCCCTCAATGAAATTGATTCACAATTCAACAGGAATTACTCAATTTCACGAGAATCGCGATTCATTGACCTCTGGAGAATTGAATTGAAGCCAGAAGGGAGCTTCACACAAAAAAATTCCAAGAAAAACTCTTTGGGTAAATAAGAATTGGGGTGCCTATAATTCCTTTTGCTAATAGTAAATTACAGAAACCATAATAAGGATTCCTTTATTAGATGTAATCTACAATATCAGAAGTTTTGAGCATATTGTAATACTAATGGGGATATAGTACGAGTCTAGGTATATTATATCAGTAGAGGTTACAGATTGAATTTTTCATTATCATTTATCAGAATAGATATTCAATGTAATTCGGGCATTTAGAATGAATGGAAATATAATGATACTTGTAACTAGTACCTAATAGACTATGCCATTGTTTAATAAATCATAAATATTTATATGGGGTAGACTAAAGAAAAAAGAATTCAATCAGAATTCTGAGAACGTGATTTTTCCAAGAATTTTTAATACAAAAATTGAAGAGGATCTTCCCAAGTTTTGTTAGGCTTTATAATTTGTATTTCCCAATATTGCGCGTCAAATTCTTTGCATAAAAATCTATCCTAAACTTTTACTTTTATAGGTCCTCAAAATAATGACAAATCTTTGAAGTTTGAATTCCGACGCTCCCCAATTTTTAAAAAATTTTAAAGAACCTCCAATTAAACATGGATAATCGTGGGTTTGAAATGGACTCAAACTTTTCCCTCGGAGATCCCAGGGTATATCAGTATAATATTAACTACGCTATATATCATAGATATCTAAATTTTTAACATTAATTTGCATTACAGAATCGAAGATTTTACAACGGCGAACTAAGTCCCCGATCTCCACCTACCAGTTCCGCCATCCTAGCCCAAAGACAAACCATCCCTCCACCTTTGAATAGGTCAAACTCTTATGGGGACCCTAAAGTCATCTTTGACTATCCCTCACCCAAAGGAGGTCAATCCCGGAACAAATCCGATGACGAGGACGAAAGTGACGAAGAGGGAGAGGATCTCCCAATTGGCAAACCAAATCCAGTATCCCAAATCATAGTCAATATCCGATCGCTTCTTTCCAAATTTGCCAGAAAAAATTCCCAATTTTTAAAAGCAGCGTAAGCCGATTTGATTTTCATTTTAATGAAAATTAATCCAATTTTTAATTTTTTCGGTCTTACAGGTTTGTGATTACTCTATTTGCTCTATACAACGCATATCTCGTCGTAACAATCGCATATAATCGGAGACATGACATTGATATAGAATGGTGTGACGGACTTGGACTTCTTATAATTCTCACGGGCATTGCATATTGGGGCCTATTTTATTATCATGTCCTGAAGAGATTTCTCGGGCCATATTTCAAGGATATCGAAACGCCAGCTTTCTTCGGCTCAATGTAATTGTCATTAATTTTAAAAAATACTATTTATAATCATGCTCTTATCATTCTAGGATTTTCCAATTAATATTGGCGGCAGTTGGACTTGGAGGAATCCTTGCTTTCCTTATCGTTGATGCCAAAGATCAGCCAGAGCGTCTAATTTCCGTTGGAGGCGTCTTTGTAATCATTATTATTGGATTCCTACTCTCGAAAAAGCCTGGACATATTCAATGGCGTCAAGTCCTTGTAGGCCTTCTAATACAATTCTCATTTGGATTGATAATCCTGAGGTGGGAAACTGGGAGAGAAATATTTGATTGTGCAAGCAGTAAAGTAAAAATCTTCCTCGACTATTCGGATCATGGATCAGTATTTATTTACAACTACCTTTCATCTGGATATGAGCTCGTGGTTCAGAATGCGACAGATACTTCCCCGGAACTCAAGATTTCCCTACCTCAGACATTTGCCTTCAAAACAATGCCAATTATATTCTTTTTTTCATTCTTCATTTCTCTGCTATACCATTTTGGGGCTATGCAATTTATATGCTCGAAACTTGGGTGGTTTTTGCAAGTGACTATTGGAACTACGGCTGGAGAAAGTATGAATGCGGCTGCAAATATTTTTGTTGGGCAAACTGAGGTTAAATTAATTGAATAAATCCCTAATTATGGCATTCCTAATAAAGTTTACCTACTTAATTTTAGGCCCCAATTTTAATTAAACCTTTTTTGGGGAAAATGACACATTCCGGTATGGATTAACATATTCTTTTGGAAATAAATTGTAATGACTAGTGAATAATGATGCTTTTTTCGAATATTTCAGAACTTCATGCCGTTATGTAAGTATATCAGATAATATTTGCATAAAAATCTTCAAAAGATGCTTCAAGATCACTTGCCTTACAAACATTAAATATTTTTTATTTAAATTAAATATTTTAACTTTCATAGGACTGGAGGGTAATTTTTTATTACAATTATTTTGTTGACTTGTTAAAAAAATATTATATTCAGATTTTCCACTATCGCTGGTGGCGTAAGTTTAAACTAATGAATATAATTAAATTTAAAAAAGCTCACATTTTGAATTCAGCGTATTTTTTTCAGGTAATGGCTGCTTATATAGGTTCAATTTTAATGAATAAAAGAATATAAAAGAATCGGAATTTTCCATTCTAGCATCTATTTTTTAAAATAGGGTTCGGAATTGATGCAGCATATTTGCTATCGGCGTCATTCATGGCGGCCCCAGCGGCTCTCGCTCTTTCAAAATTGATGTATCCAGAGACCAAGGTTTGAAATTTTAGAGGGCTGAGTCAAATATTCTTTATTTTATTGTACTTTATTTATAATAGGTGTCTCGAACAACTTCGGCAGATATCAAAACAATTTCTACAAAGTATTTTTTTAATATGAAAAATTTGCAAATTAATTTTGTAAACTTTGTAAAATAGGGCGGATGGAAATGCTCTTGATGCCGCAGCTAAAGGAGCTTCAGAAGCTATCATGTTAATTGCAAATATCATAGCTAATCTGATTGCATTTATCGCATTTGTCGCATTCTTGAATGCTGTTATCGGATGGTTTGGAAATTTGGCAGGAGTTGAAGAGCTTTCTTTTGAGGTAAAGATCAATACGACGAAATTAAATTATCAAAGTGAATAATTTGAAGTATTAATAGTGGATCCTGAGCAAATTATTCATTCCTCTGGCGTATATAATTGGGGTTGATAGCGAAGAAACCGAAGATGTTGCTCTACTCTTGGGTTTAAAGACGACTGTTAATGAATTTATTGCATACGAGCGACTGAAGTTAGGAATGTGTTTATCGGTAATTTGCCATAAAAGTATTCCTTACAGCTAAAAATTGACAAAACTTCATTAGCCCCGAAGTGAAGCTATTGCAACCTATGCTCTTTGCTCCTTTGCCAATCTTTCCTCGATTGGAATTCAACTCGGAGGACTCGGTAAAATATTCCATATTTCTAAATTATTTTAATTGCATTAGAACAATCTTTTTAGGGTCAATGGCCCCTGAGAGGAGACCAGAATTAGCAAAGATTATCGGACGCGCCTTATTAACGGGTACACTTTGTGGTCTATTGAATGGATGTATTGCTGGAGCACTTTTACAAGTAGGTCAAAGGATTTGATCCGAAAGGTTGACTAATTTAACTGCTTAATTTCAGGTCGAGGGGTATCCAGCAACCAGTGGAGGATGTACAAGAAAATATTGATTTTTAGCAGTCTTTTAGCAAACACTTTGTATAATTTTATTTGCGATTTTAGCATATCCGACTTATTTTTAGCTACATTTTAATTTACAAGTCTATTCCGAGATTACCTAAACGAGATTTATTTTTTTCTGATTTGAGCGAATAAATTAATACATTATTGATAGGAATGACTCTGATTTATGAGTACACGCGTCGATCTCGATCAGTCTTATTTTATTTTGGCAGGACATTTTCCTTGTACTCATCCTCCATATTCCCTGGTGGGTTGAAACGAGCTACCACGTACATATACTTTCCACGATAAGCAAGCCCAATCCCGATGGTCGTCGAGCATTTCCAGACAAGGGCTGTAAAATGCCCAGTAGTCGGCGAGAACTCGCATTTTTCAAAATCATAGTCCTTGACTTCGGCATACCAAAGATTAGCAGCAGCCACTAATTATCATTCTATTTAATTATGAATACCTAATTAAAATAAAAGCCTAACCTCCCGGAGAAGATCCAGGGAGCATTGCCAAATTCTCCCCAAATTCACCCTCTATAGCTGCTTCGGAATGCTCGAGTTTGTTCAATGACGCCAAATGATCAGCATAGCTTTGTGCACCTTCCGTCAGCTATTTTCAATTAAATTAGCTTTCGATTACGAGCAATATATAAAGTGTTTGAAAACCTCAGGATCAAATGTCAGAGGAGGTGCATGATGTAAAGCACGATAATCATTGATGGCGTTGAGAGCGGAGTCTCTAAACTCCTTTACTTTTGTAATCGCAGTTGTACTCGTACTGGTGGGAAGTCCTTCAAAGCTTCCGTCACTGCTACCACTCCCAACGCTGCTTCCAGATCCTCCCTTGCTGATGAGTCCACTCCCGGTGTGGCCACTACCTTCAGCGGACTTTGGATCATCTTTTTTGTGATCCTTATCGGATCCGTTATGCATGATTAATATTTTTTTGGATATTCAAAATTCCAAATACTATTTATTTGCAGTAAATTCGAGGAATATTTATCGCTATAGATCAATCCTTTTCCGTGTTAACACTTTCACAACAATTAACACGCAAAACTCTTTTTGATTAGCTTTCTCCACAATTCCTCCTTGTCTGGAATCACTTCCCGAATTTCGGCGATTTCTTTCCGTTGAGCTGTTCAATATTTGCATCTTGATCATTTTGATGATTGTACCTAAAAAATATCATAGCTTAGTCCAATTTCGAATTTCTTTTAAAAATCCCAAACCTCGGATGAATAAACATAAGTCTCTCCGCTAAATTAATTTAGCGGAATTTCTCATAAACTTCCTCAGGTTGAAGCTCGCCTTTAAAAAAATTAAAATAAAGCCCATCAAATTGCTCGATTAAATTTTTAAAATGGCATTTACCGGAGAGATTTTGAGAGTATCTTTGATTAGAATATGAGTAAAGGGCTCCTGCATCTGATTTCCTTGAGAGATATTTCATGACACCGCTATGAGTGGACAAATTAGCTTCTTCCAGGTGTCCTTCCTGGCTAAATTGAATGCCCATAATTCCTCTTGAAGCCAACCTCAATCTAGGCCCCTAGGGGATTAAAATAGGAGATTTCTTCGATGTTCATCCCAAAATCAAGCTTAAAATCTGCTTCTCAAATTTTTAGGATGTGAAATCAATTATTGACTTTCGACGGCAGGGAAGTTGAGCTATAAACTCTTTGTTAGCCAATATCGGAGAAATTTGCAAAGCCAGAAGACCATTCAATGCCATAAAAGAGCCACTGGGGGGAATTCTCTTTGAAAGATTATATGTTACAGACAAAAAAATTTAATTATCGAATCGTACGATACTTTTGTCTTAATTATCGTAATTGCACCGTCGAAAACCCCCTCCCCTACGGATATAGAACTATGCATATTTTTCATAATTTCCATTGTTAGAATTTTTTCCACACATGGGAAATCCACATATTCCCACTGAAGGTGTGAGAATTCTTTATATGTGTTTTGTGCAGCGTGAAATAATTAACCCGAATACTAGACGAGCATGTTTTATACCTCAATTAATGCACATTGCATTCCTTTAAATCTAGGTATAGAGAACTCTTATATTCTTATCCAATAGGCCTAGTTTTAATTTAGTTGAAATTACATATTGCATTATTAGCGAGCATTTAAAGTTTTATACTAGTGCAGCACTGCAGATACAAAAGTGTATCAAATGTACTTTAAAAGTGGAGTATTTTAGCCTTTAGGTTAGACAGTTGAATTCTATATACTTTAATGATATAAAAGTTGCAGATTTCAAGTCCATCATCCTTTCCAATTTACTTGTACTACGATATATGAGTATACCGGCAAAACTTGCTTATCAGGAATTGCTCAACTTTCAAGTTACTACTCGTGCTTATCTCTTCATACGAGTTTCCTACAGTCCTCCTTCTCGAGGCATTTAACTCTTTCATTCGACCCCCAGTCATCCCCCTTCCACTCTTCGTAGTACTTACCTAATTTCACATTTACCCAATTTTTAAGTTCACACAAGCAGTCACTCGTCACTCGTCAGAGTTAGTCTCCCCATCGCCCCATTATCGACCATACAATTCTACATACTTATATTCGAATCTGAACTTTGATATTTAATAACTTTGATTTTATTCAACGATTAATCTCCTACTTGAAATAATAACGGGACTCGAACACTCTCTCGCAATCAATAGATTGTACTTATATTGTCATCTGGCAAAGTTAAATATTTATTTTGCAATTTCTAAATTTGCAAACGGATTAAAAAATGGATCTTCAAATTGATTTCGAGGAAGCCGTCAAGTTTATCCAAACTATGCCAAAAGAAGGTAAGAACAAAATTCCATTCAATTATATTTAAGGCTATATGGTATTTCAAGATTAATTAAATATATCAATGTAATGTGAAATATTCCAGGACCCTATCAACCCAATAATGAACTCAAACTCAAATTTTATGGCCTATTCAAGATAGCCACTGAAGGACCCTGCAAAAATCCCAAACCTGGATTCTTTGATCTCGTTGGGAAGGCCAAATGGGAAGGTTTGGATTTATTAAAAAATTATAGTACTACTCTCAATTTAACGATATATTTTAATTGGATTTATATTAAATAGCTTGGACGGCATTAGGAGAAATGAGTGCTGATGAGGCAATGAGATTATATGTTGAGGAATTTCGACTTGTCAAGTCCAAGGTGGAAAAGCAATATACATAAGCACTTCTTCTCAAGACGATTAAATTGTAAAATTAATTATCCTACTCTGTATCTCCCACTTTCTTAAAATAATCGTAGATTTCTTCGGATTCCGGAAGGAATCTTTCCTCAAAATTGTGATTTCCAGGTTCCTCAAAACGCCATATCATATCATATCATACAATATTTATAAAAAATACAAGTATACAGCAAACGAATAAATCTTTGTAAAGAATAATATTTCATCAAAGATCAACAGATTTAATTAAATACAATTAATTATTAAAACGATGCAATGCAGTGGAATTTTTAAAAAATTGGGGTCAATGTGTCAAAGTTTGGCAAACTCAAATCGCCCCTTTTAAAATAAAATCTGCCTGATTTTTGCGGCAATCCAAGTTTAAAAATTATTTTGACATCAAGTTCTTCAAAAGTTTTTAAAAAATGCAACATAATTAATTAATTAGCTAATTAATCAAATTGTCAACATGTAATTCTAATCCTTTTCAACGTTCCTTGTGGGCGGAAGAAGAGTTTGGAAGGATTTTGAGGTAATATTTGGGCAAATTAAAAGAATGTTTGAAATTGCAAATTGCAAATTCTATTTTTTAATTTTTTAATTTTTTTAAAATCTAATTAATAGATGCCCACAAGCAAAATGGATTTCAGACAATCTCGACAACGGAGATGTGTGAATTGTACAAAGACAATTTACGGGTCAAATGCTGGAGAGGAATTGAATTCATTATTTGAGTATTTTTCAGAGGATGAGGAATGTCAATGGAGTGAACAAGTCCGCTATTTTGAAGGTAATTTTTTTTAAAAACCTACTAATAAATTTATTAATATTTTGTATAAAATTGTACAGCTCTCAATGATATTTTCAAATTGAGGAAAGGCTCAATTGTCAACCTGAGAGGAGACGAATTGATGTGTCCAATCTGTGCTTTGCTCTTCTCGAACCTTTACAAAGCTTATCGAGAGTTTATTGATCCTGCAATTAAAAGCAATTCCCTACTTCACAAGACATTCTTGCAATTGGAGAGTGATGCAGATTTTGAGGATGACATGGAGGAAGAGGAGGAGGAGGGTGAAGAAATTGTCGAGGAAGAAATACCTCCATTAAACAATATTCCGGAACAAGATGACCAGGGATCAAAATCAAAGAAATTAAATTCCCCTAATCATTTCAAATGCCCCATATGCACAAAGAAATTTCCGTCGGAGGAAGCCCTAGCCCTACATTCACATAATCTTCGTGCTAAATCAAAGCGGTTGATCAAAACTCTGAAAAGCCAGAAGCAAAATGAATCCAGCTACCCCGAAATCAATGGAGATTTGATCCCAAATAGAAATTCAGATAAAGCAAAAGAATCCTTTATGAAACATATTGAATTGGCACCTGTGAGGAACTACTCCGAGCTAGCTACGATTAGCCAGAATAATCTGGCTTCTGGGATTCAAAATGAAATTATAGTACAAACTTCTATTAAAAGAGCAAAGCCAATCTCAAGCTCAAAGCCTCATTTAAATAAGGTCAATAAAAGAGGCGGAGGCAGAAAAAAGAGCACCGTTAAGCCTCCAAATATGAAGGTTTCTTATAATTGCAGTCCATGCTCAATTGATAGCTTTTCATCAAAGAAAGAATATGAAAAGCATATGAAAGAGCTTCATTCTCAAATGATTTCATGCAAAGAATGTTCCCTCAAGCTTCCATCAAGAGAGTTTCTAGCTAAGCATATTGCTCAAGCACATTCGAAGCTCAAGTCCTTTGTATGTTCATTCCCAGAATGTGCAAAAGTATTTGATTCCAGCTGGGGAAAGTACAAGCATGAAAAAGGAAGTCACGAATATTATCCAAAATACGAATGTAATGTGGTAGAATGCAAGAAAAAATTCAAACTCATTTCTGAATTTAATATTCATAAAATAAATCATTTTCAAGTCGAATTCGAGAGCAAGAAATTCATATTCGAATGCCATCAATGCTCTAGAAGGTTTATTCGATCTTCAAATCTTGTAAATCATATTAAATTGGCACATTCTGAAATCAGACCGTTCCTCTGCACCTTTGAAAATTGTAAAACACGCTTTTCTGAACCGGGATTCCTTGAAATTCATGAGAGGATTCATTACAAAGGGCTTGGACATGTTTGCAAGGTTTGTAAAAGAGCTTTTAATTCGGGCTCACTTCTCCAAGATCATAAAATGTTTCATTTGACCAAGGAAGAAGCGGGGAAAGTCAAGGGGCTTTTGATCTGCTCTTGTGGAAAGAGATTCTTCCGGAAATCACACCTTTATATTCATACGAAAGTCATGAGTGAGGATGGAGAGCATACTGGAGAGGTTAGCTACGAACAAGCAGCGCTTGATGAAGATATTTTTTGTGGATTGGATATATTTGTGGATGCTTCTAATGAGGAGCAATTGAATTCAAAGGAGATCAATGAGCCTGAACTGGATCTGTCCCAACTTACCTCGTCTCAGAGTCCCTCCCAATTTCAATTTACTCAAAATGGTACAATTGCGTCCTCAATCATTGTATCTCCGGAAGATTTTCAAAATGGAAAGTCAATTCTTTTGAGGAATCTCTCCGAAGTCTCCAATGACCTAAATGCCACACAAACTCCGACGAATACATATCCTCCGCTGGAAGGTCAAGACAATCTGATTGATCCACAAGCTGAGTCTGAGGGGGATCCGTTTAGCCTAAGGAGTGGAGATCTTTATGATATGAGTCAAATGTTTTTATAATAATCTACAGCATGGACTTGTAAAATTTTATATTATAATTTCTTTTTATTATATTCACAATATATTTTGATACAAAGAATAGTACAATACTTTAAAATGCCCCAGTATTTTTTAATTGATTATATTTATTAATGATTTAATACTCGTAGTACTAATAGTACCCTAATCATCTAATAAATACATATAATACAATACAATGTACCATACTAGGTAGTACGTAATATAAGTATGATTTATTGAATAGCTAAAAGTATTTTTAGGTACCCATTGTATTTTATAATATTCATAATTCATATTCTGTATGATAAAATCTTTTCTAATTTCGTAAATTGAATATAAAATTGTATAAATAAAGAAGGCCCAATAAGCCCACAAATTTTATATACACGATTCTTACAAGCTAAATTATTTTAATTTCTAATTAATTGATTTCCCTTTTTCGGAAAGTAAAAGTACGCTTGTACCTGGCTTTAATAATTGCCTTAATTCTTAAATCTTAGAATTAGTAAACTAACTAGAGTATACGATCAAGATTTATAATTTCTCTCACTCATGATCAAACCTACAAATATTCATTGTTCCAAGACATGCATTTCAATAGGATTACATATAGACAGGATAATATTATTTTATGATTCGGCGATTTATGATAGATTTTCAAAATCTTTATGATCAGCTTAGCGGACACTGCATTTAAGAATCACATTATTCTACGTTTTTAACTAAAAATAAGATATTATGATGGAGTTCTCATAACTTGATAACTAGTATAATAGGTACCTAAATGTACCTAAATGTATTTTGAGACTCATTTTGAGTTAAAATTAATTGTGATATTTTACCTAAATAATATAAGTTGGTAATTTCATAAAATTCTAAACAGTTATTAGAAAACCATATCTTTTCATACAGACTTTTAAAAGCACGCTAGCTTCTAATCAGGAATTGCCCAGAATCCCATTCCCTTTAGGTTTCTGTTGCATTTGCATTGTAAATTGAGTAGAATTATCCCTTTTGTGAAGCGAAGTCTGATTAAAAGAATTAAAACTACCTAGAATTTGCTGTGACCCAGAGTTAAGCGGTGGCCAACTTGAGTCTTGTGATAGTTCATAATCAATTCTCATATATTCAAATTTTGATTTGGGCCCTTTTCTTTCCCTTTCAGGATCCGTCATTTTAACCAGAATAAAGTTGACCACACCATGTTCAATTAGCATAGCCAGGAGTAGATTGCAAAATGCAAATCCAAAGAGGATGAGACGGAAAGTTAGGTCTGGTGGGAGTACGATTTCGAATTTTAATCGTAGCCAAGAACATGGGTATAGATTGAGGTAGAGTGTAAAGCATGTCATAAGGGTCACAGAGCCAAGGAGTCCTGGATTAGTTAAAAATGACTTCCGGTAGGGTTTTCCTCTTGAGAATACCACGGCCATGATTATATACTGTGGGGAAAAAATCTCATTTAGTCTCGGAACTCTTTTAAAAAATTCCCAATTATTAAAATTAAAATACCTGAAAGGTTGAGACGGCAAATATG
The DNA here is from genome assembly GCA_036507255.1 of Megalothorax incertus. Classification (NCBI taxonomy): domain Eukaryota; kingdom Metazoa; phylum Arthropoda; class Collembola; order Neelipleona; family Neelidae; genus Megalothorax; species Megalothorax incertus. The sequence goes on from JAAZTK010000727.1 coordinate 17,227, forward strand.
GCATAATTCTCGTAACATCCGAGGTCATCATCGTTCTTTTTCACAAAGGGCATGAACCAGGGCTGTCTTTGTACGTAGATAAAGGCAAGTGATTGAACTCCACATATAGCTGAAAAATAAAATAACAATTAAAATAATTTAATTTTTAATTTTCGAGAATAATACCAGCCATGTGACAGAGGATGGACACAATCGGAGGGAGGGATACCAGAGATGCTGAGGGAGGCTGTTTAACTAATGGCCCTTGGTCACTCTCAGTTTGTCCAAAGAAGAGGGCAAATAGAGATATAAGAAAGAGGTCAATGTAAAGGAACTCTATGTCACTCAAATTCGAATCAATTGTGTAAAGAATGATGACGGAGACAAATTGACAAAGTGAGTATACAGCCATATATTTGAATATTCCGAAGGATGTAACGAGTGCTGCTCGACCTTCTCGAATTCTATAAGATTAAAAAATCATTTTTATATAAGGTATGACCAATCCAAGTTTTAATAAGCTCCTTACAAATTTGGTACGCAAGATATGTTTGATTCTTTCGAGGTGAATGGTGATGCTACTGAGGATTCGGCGTCTGATAGGCTGATTCCGGCATGAGCTGCTTTAAGTGCGCCGCAATCCTGTATAAAAACGCAATTTTTTAT
>JAAZTK010000728.1:0-17869 GCA_036507255.1 Megalothorax incertus
ATCTTTGTCAAACGCTCGCACATTAAACTGATTGACCCGAATCTTTTCGTGAGGGAAGGAAGGATTGCTTCTGCTGAGATAGGTGCGCCTAGGAGCTCAAATTTGGAAATATCTGGGAAGGAGATTCCAGGGGCCAGTTCATCAAAAAAAGATTTGACATCGACATCACCGCAGTTTTGTAAATACACTAATATATTATGGTTTTTTAATATTAAATATATAATAATATATATAATATAAATATAATAATATATATAATATATAATATATATAATATATAATATTTAATATTAAATATATTATGGTACATATAATTTGATTTACGGCTGATATAATCTGAATACAACCCGGAACCAGCTCCAAATACCCAAAATATCCAATGACTTGGCGGTCAAGTTGACGCTCATATTCCTTGTATTTTTTGCCATCATGGTCTGAGCGTTCGACGCCTTCGGCACCCTCTTCTCCCAGACTAAAATAATCATACACGGATCCGGAATCTTTATTTGCCATTTATTTACCAAAATGTCCATTCCTAGCATAGGTATACAAGTAATTTCTTGTCCATTTGAAAGTTGTCTTGATTTTTCCTAACAATTTCTTGTAAAGTTTAAACTTGTAAAGTTTTAAACTGAATACCCCCAAAATAAAATAATGATTAATTTACAAAGCCCAATCAATAGGAACTTCGAAGCCCTCCCAGAAGAAGTAAGTTTGACTTTGCACACGATATGAGATGTAAAATGGCTTTTTTACCTATACCTTTTATCGCAGTTGGTTGCCAAAATCCTTGAGAAGCTTCCTGAGAATGAACGTCAAGTATCCCGAAGCGTCTCCAAATGGCTTTCTTACGTCATTCAAGAGTGGTTCGGCTTGGAGGTGGTCATAAAGGGCTCGAACGGATCTCGGATGCCCTCTTCTCTTTATCAGGGTCAAATAACTCGACTTTCGCTTCAAGATGTCTGGTCAACTAACCCTCACCGCCTTCCACCAACCTCGAGACTCCGGAAACTGGAATTCTCTGGAGTTATGCGCCTCGGAAATCTCTTCAATCTACTCCTGGATTCCCCCAACCTCAAAGAGCTCTTCATCACATGCCCTAAAATTAGTGGGAAATGAAACCTTTGACGGTATCGAGCTACTACCTCCGTTGAAGCTGACACATTTCCAGCTCAAGATCACGTCAATCTCGGACGATACCGTCAAACGGTCAGAGTATTGCGAAACCGAAATTAGAATCCTCAAGCTCCTCACAAAAGCCAGCTTAAAATTCCTCCAGAGTTTTCGTATCGTTTTCGAAGGTGAACCATTTCCAAATAATTACATTTTTTGGTCAGAGGGTGAAAGGATTCAAAGTCTTGAGGGATACCAGAGGGATGAAGTACCTTCTGATGCTTATTTTCTCTCGGTACAGAAAATCCTCCAAGGATCAACCGGAGCTCTAAAGGAGCTGTGCTTAGCCAGACCGTATAATGAATCCCCTTTTAATACACCAAACCTTCGGCTAGAAAAACTTGAGCTCAACTGGAGAGGAAATGACCTTTGTCTTAAAAATCTTCTTGAGGGACAGTCACTCAATAAACTCAAAGTCCTAACCATTAGCTGCTACCTAGACTTCTGGATGAAAGGAATTGTTCAAGGGGTTGTGGGCCTATTAAAAGACACTCTTTTAGAGCTCCACCTTCATTTGTTCAACGATCTTGATCAAGAAATCGAAGAGGACCTTGACCTTAGTTTCTTCCTCCAATGCTCCAAACTACGCAGCTTCTCTTTCTTTACAGAATGGCATCTCCCAGACACGGGGACAGGTTACAATACATTCGCAGATTTAACGACTGTGGTACTTCCACCTCGGCTTTAAAGGTTGGCATTGAGAGGACCCTTCAGACCTGAAGCTCTTGCTCGATTTTGTGCTCACCCGAATCTTAAATACCTTAAATTGGTCAACTTTTGGGGGTTTTATGAGTACATTCCTCTCAACCTTGAACACCCTCAGAATACATTCCATCTCAATTGGGAATGGCTTAAGAATCTTGTTCTAAATTCTCCCCAACTTAAGGAGGTCATTTTTGAACGGTATACTTTGAATTTTGTCCGGAATAATATTTTTAATTTCCCCTTTTTTTTAATTTAGCTGCTTTCTTGACATTGAGAATATTGAAGCAAATTTAAATAGCCTTCCAGGAAAGAGGATTAATGTCAAATGGAGCTCAAAGGCCGGATCAATGAAAGGGATTAATACTATTGCTTACGATTTTGATGCTCAAACAAGAATAAGAACATCAACAACAACTACAATTGAAATGAAAATTCGTATCAATGGAGTCTTCATTGAATTTACTTCGGCGGAATTGACTCTTGAATCAATTTAAATTCATTTTAGCATCGTAATTCTTACGAGTAATATTGTACGTATTTGTATATACTTAGAATTAGATAGTAGGTACGATAGCTCGGATGGTCATACAGCGAATCATACTTCAGTGAACACAATACCTTTATAGTTTATTGTAATACTAATCGTAAATATCTAGTACCTATACTATTAACTTATATCAGTTAAAATTACTATTAAATAGTGTAAATATAAGGCAAATGAATGTCAATCCATATATATGTAAATGAAACATTATTAATTATTATTAATTTATTAGGTACTCGTAAAAAGAATAAAAGCATTTCAAAGTTTGAAAATTGCAAACGTTTTGTGCATTTTTTTCGGTTCAACTTTAACAACTTTTACAAAATGTGTTTAAAACAATGAAACTATTTCTAAAATCTAATTGAATTGATTAAGTTTAAGCATGTGACGTTATAAATTCTTTTGTAGATAGCTAACAAAGGTAGATTCAAAGTGTTCTGACGCTTCGAGCCTTCTCAGGGAATGCCTTTCATTTGGGTACAACTGTTGAAAAATAATTGCATTTGATTAAGAATTCATCTTTTATTATACAGATAGGGTAAGTTTACTTACTTGCAATTCATAGGGCTTGCCAGCTCTAATAAGAGCATCAATAAACATTGCAGTATGTGTAAAATGGACATTTTCATCCCTATTTTTTTTTTTAAATACTCGTTTAAAATGAATGAATTTTGAATTTGATTATGAATTTTTCCAACTTACACAAGCCCATGTACAATAAGAAGGCGATTTTGTTCATCAGGAAAGCGATCCACATAAGTCAATACTGACCCTTCTCCATATCCTTTTAGATTATCTTGCGGTCTTTCCATATATCGTTCCGTATAGCCCGTATCGTACATTATGCCATGAAGTCACTGGGGCACCCGCAATAGCCAATTTAAAAATCTCTGGGTAAAAAGCAAGCCCCAGCAGACTTAAATATCCGCCTGTAAATGTATTCGAGTAAAAATACTAATAGGCATTTCATATAAATAAAATAAAATTACCGTAAGACCATCTATATTAAAGTTAAAAGATTATTAGCACAAAAAAAATCATATCAAGTTAATAATCAAATATTACCCATAAATAGCAATCCTATGCGGATCTATATATTTCCGTTCATTCACTAACCAGCCTAGCATTTCAACTTGATCTTTCAATTCCACCGTTCCCTAAATTCACATTAATGATTAGAATTAATTTAAACATTGAAAAATATAATACCCTACCATTCTCTTTCGAATATGAGCTTCAAATTCAACTCCCCTATGTGCAGACCCCCTCGAATCAATACAAATTACAATATATCCCAAAGATGCAAGCAAATGAATCCAAAGTTGTCCAGAACCCCTGAAAGTATTGTGAATAAGCTGAACTTCTGGGCCGCCTAAGATTTCAATTAAAAAACGTTTTTTTAACGTTTAATATTTAATTAAATACTACACTAACTTACCATATACATGAAGAACCGTAGGATATTTCTTTTCTGGATCAAAATCAATCGGTCTAAAAATCATTCCGTAAATATCTTGGCCCGTATCCAGCCGATATGACATAATTTCCGGGATTGAAAAGTTCATATTAATCTCTGCAATTCAAATAAGCGTAAAACAATTAATATTTAAATATTCAATGGAAAAATCCACATTAATACGATATATCGAATACCTTGAGATTTCATTAGCAAAACGAGAGGTTCAATTGATATATTTTGGACGCTATTCAACGATGATTCGTATTTAATTTTAAATATTTTACAAACTGGCGACTCTTTAATTGAAGAATAGCTAGCAATAAGGAGAGAGCAGTCTGCATTAACTATACACGTGTAAGAATGACCAAGTTGGGTCAGGCGTTTAATATGCCCAGGTTGTGATGCGGATACAACGTATAAATGTCTTTCCAACGGAGAATCTAAAACCATTTAGAAATTAGAATAAAATCCCTTAATAAAATTAAGAAATCCAACCTGCCAATGCTGTAAAAAATACAATCAAATCAGGTAGCTTGTTCATATCGACTCGAATCCCTTCGTTTACAACTTCCCAATCCCCTTTCGTTAATTGTACCTATACAGAAAATAGCAAATTAAATATAAATCCCATCTAGAATTTGCATAATATACAAATTATGACATACTTTTGATAAAATGCTAGGAGAAAGACATATGAGTGGAGGTTCATCCGCATTCCTTTCATCTAATGCAGGTCTTAGCTCAGACTTTATCAAATACAGATGATTAAAACCACTCTCCTCACTTCCCCATATAAAAGATACAGAATTGGAAGGATCAGACGAAGGAAGAAACGTTAGGATATCATTCACATTGATCCAATTGGTCGTAGTTTCAGAATAAATCACATGTGGGAGACCCATTCTACCAAGACTCGAACGCAGAGGGTATAATACAAGTTCAAGGCGTTGCTGCTTTCGATCCAGGAGTTGAAACCAAACATATTTCCCATCTGGAGTCCACCCAGCCCGAACTATATACTCTACCCATGGGAAAAGCTCATAGATTTTAACAGAGAGCTCTTGGTTTGGAATTACGGTGATCTTTCCATCCTCTTCCAACTTGAATTCAACAATTTTGAATATTGATGTTGCATTTTTGCTTCCTGGAGAAAAAAATAATCTTAAAAAAACGTTTATGAACTTTAAATTTTAAATAGGAAATCACCTGCAATAGGGAACCGATAGTTTTCGGATTCCCTGCCTGGAAGATTGAGTAGCTTAACTTGCCCTACATCCTTCTCCTCATTCTCTTCGTATAGAATTCTATATATCCCTTCTAAATTCAAAAATCATTTAGACAGATCTCATAAATATGCATATGAAGTCTTACTATCGTTAATAGGCGTGGCCTGCTGCCACCAAAACCCAGTAAACCTTGAAAATTCTTCTTGCATAACTGTAATACAGATAATATTATAACTTAAAGCCATTTAATTGTCATTTATATTCACCGTATGTAGGAAATCCAGCAGTTCTTGTACTCTCAGCAGTTGGGTCATTGCTTCGAGTAAATGTAAGACGCACTTCATCCCCAGACTCGGAGTTTACGACCCATAAATCATTATTATTTATAAAGGCTATTATATTTGGGTTCTGAAACAAAAACATATATATTAAACGATGAAAAAGTATTCAAATATTAAAATAAACATACTTGAACGCAATATTCTGCATTGATTCGAGCACCAAATGTACTTGTAGGTATTTCAATAGGATTTAGCGGAAGTTCCTGAAATGTTCATTTGAAAAACGTTTAAAAAACGTTCAAAATTCAATTTAAACAGGTTCTTACATTATTATCATATGCTTTATAAAGGGAAGATCCCGTTGAAATTAAAAACATTGAGCTCCGAACATCAAAATCATATTCGGAAATCCCTTTGGGGTTCATTCGCTTCCGCTCCATTATAAGTTGTTCCTCTTTGGTAGGAGCTCCACTCAACTGTTTCAAAATGAAACAAATATCATATTTTGGCCGTAAAAAAGTAATAGTTGGGGAATAATACCATTGTCGAAGGGGAAAAGATTTTGAGCCAAGAGGCATGAGAATTCTCGAGGAAATCTGCTCCAAAGACCCCTGGGGCAGTGCTAATGTCCTCCTCCATTGAAGGTCCATCGGGAATGTCAATTGCAAAAATAGAATTCTCTCGTGAATCCGCGAGGGATGACATAAAATAGATCCGAGTCTTATCCCCAGACATTCTCCGAAATGTAAACGAGTGTGGGAAGCGGGGTCCATTATTTGCACAGAATTTCCTACGAAAATTCCGTACTTCACAGGTTAATTCCGACCAAGATTTGGGGTTTGCATTCGCCATAATTTACCTAGAAAGAATATGTCAAATTTTTAAAGTTTAAATTGAAGCGAAATGATCAATATTTTATGACTAATAAGTTCTAATAATTTGCGATATAAATTAGGAAAAATGATAGCTGTTATTTACGAGTGCTTATGAAATATATATTGTAAAATAAGGTCTTTGGCTCTTGATTGTGACTCATGTTTTTCATTTAAAATTCAAATTACTTTATTGTTCATTAATTAATTACTTTTTAGAAAAACAAAGTTTAACCGCGGCCCCTACCACCGTAAGGACAAAAATATTTCCAAGAATTGCAAGGGTAGTCAAAATTGGAAGTGCCAAAGGCCTTAAAGGAGGTAAAAACGGTGCCCCAAATATAATTAGAGCTAGGGTGGTTAGTGTCACGGCAGAAAATGTCAACATTAACTTTGGGGACATTTTAAAATAATTTTTTGTCCTTACGTGTTTAATTTTTTAAAAATCTCTTTCCACTTTAATTATCCGTAACAAAGTATTCTTTTTCAAATTGCTCGAAATCCGCCTCGGTAAACACAGAATCCTTCTTGAGCTTTTTCTTGCTGCTCGCGGACGTGGACCCTTTGTCAGCCTTTTGTATATTTGGGCCACCCTTTTTGACACCCGAGAGGGATGTGTCAAAGGATTTGATTAATTTCAGGTTTTGCTTTTTAATTTCTTCAGGGGTGAGCTTTTTTTTCTTCTTCTTGTCAGTCTTTTTGGTAGAACCTGCATTGGACAAATGAATTGATTAATTAATTAATTAATAAAAAAATCTATTAAAAAAACATGCAAAAAATTCAGTTTTTAAAATTCAAATTGGGAGATTTTTAAATTACCTTTTTTCAGAGGCTTTTTCTGGACAATTGACAACTCGGAGGTGAGGTCAAGTGCTTTACGAACCAAGGACAGCGACATTGTTTCCGGAAGTAAAAAACAACACCATCTCAGTCCAAAAATAATTGTTTTTAAAAATAATCAGCAAAATTTTTCCGGCATGAATTTTATTAATTTTTATACTGTCGCAGGATTTAGCTTCACTTAATTCCTGACGCCTAAAAAAGAACGGTTTGATGGCTTCAATTAAATTAATTACTTTAAATTAATTATTTAATTAATTGAGAGCAATTATCTAGTGATCTACATTGAAGAACATTTATTTTGAACATAGGATTAATTACAGAGCACTTTAATCTTTAATGAATGGGTGTAGCCCTTTGCCCTTGTATTCATTATCCTTTATTTCCTCCCTCCTCATCACTTGACCCGGGTGCCTCTGATTCAGCCCGTGTCTCTGCCTCCAACTCTTTAGCAATCTCTTCAGCCTTTTCCTCTTCCTCAGCAGCCATCTCTTCCTCCATTAGTGCTAGATCCCCCTGATCAATAGACTTTTCCTGCACCTCAAGCTGTTCAATTGATTTGTTAGTCAAAGCCAATTGTAAATCCTTGATGGATCGAGCCATGATTGCCATTTGAAGGCCACTAGTTGTCCTCCGATCTTCTTCCGGATCGTAATTACGTAGATCCTTGAGTTTTTCTTCAGGGAATTTTTCTGGACCTTCTTTTAGGACACGTTTCCCAAAATGCCTATTTAAAAATCAGCAAAGATTCAATCAAAGATCGTTATTAAATATATAGACATCGAGTTACATTAAAATGGCCATTAAGGGAATCCATCCAATTATTAAAAGGTCAATCACGAGTGCCATCACAATGTAGCCAGGCCTCCAAGGGGTATTGTCATTCACTCCAAGGTCGGATCTCCATCTTTGATAGGTTGCCCCATCAGTAATTTGGAATATCATAGAAAAAACTAGGATTATGAAGATTAAAAGTGGAGAAATGATCTTCCAGCAGATTAAGAGGTATGAATTTGGTCTGAATCCAGTCATAAGCTTGATCTCGTATGAAAGCCTATGGAGAAAGTCTTTTTATATGGAGAAAGCGTATGGAAAAAGTTTGCTTACTTGTCCAGCCCGTAAAAATATGACACAGAGATGCATTCGCATAGCGTTACAATGAGGAGGGGCCACCCCACAACGAGTTCATCAAAAAATGTAAGCAAATACATTCCGTTTCCGGGTGTGAAAGCAAATACTCCGACAAACATGAATCCCATATTAATTGCAAGGACAATCTTCCATTTTTTCACCTTAAAAAACTTTAGAGTCTACAACACAGCTAATGACACCTTCGACCATTCCAAAAGAGCTTCCGAGTCCCAAGGATATCATCATTATGAAAAATATTATGGCCCAAAGTTGTCCAGCAGGGAAGCTCGTGACAGCTTCGGCAAATGTAATGAAAATTAGGCCAGTTCCAGAGCCAGTCTATGTTTTTGAAGAATATTCATTAATGGGTATTACTCATAATATTTTAATAAATATTGTACTACTTACCGCTCTAACTATAGCCTCTTTATCACAATATTTGGCGTAAATAAGGTCATCCGAATTATGCGGAGATCCCCACAAGTGTGTGACGAGTTTTGACCCATTCTCATTTTGTAGGGTTACATTTAAACTGGACATGAAATGAATCATGAGGGTAATTAATGGTTTCGAGTGTCCAATTCTGGGTAAATTTCTCCCTCAGCAAATCCGTAATGTTTAGGAGTGAGTAGATTGTATCATTTCGGTTTTTTATACAATTCTTGTACTCTTTCATCCCTTTAAATCCGAGAATCATAAACATGACACAAGATGCCCAAATTGAAGTAGCAAAGCTGATGATGGGCACTGAAAATGCGTCGCGATTACAGGCGTTGTGGAATGGCGAATATGAGGCGAATGTCATCACAATTCCAAAGCCAAGGTTCAGGCTGAAAAATATTTGAGCCCCAGCATCCAGCCATACTTTCCCTTTGAGAAGTTTACTCCAATTTGGAGCGAATAAGATTCGAAAGCCTTCAGCAAAATCCTCCAAGAAAAATCCTCCAATGAGAAAGATGAGAAGAACGACGAATGGAAAGCTCCCTTTAATTTATTTTAAAACAATTAAAGCAAATTACAATTTACCAAATGAGAATTATACCGGTAAAGTAAGCTACTTTTCCAGTGCTACTTGTACCCCATGTCAAGCAAAGACAGACGATAATCCAAGCTAAGATTTGCCAGAAAAATATCCACCAATTCCAACCCCCATATGAAGTGATATCAGAGGAAATATCAAGGGTCTCCCGGAACCAATAATATTGAGCAGGGCCTGCTAACTACAAATTTAACCATAAATGAAGCATAAGATTTCGAAAATATTAGTTGAAACTCAAATTTAAGGTACACTAACTTCACATTCAGGATTCGGCCGAGCCAATGTCACATTGATGGGCGTGGCGTAGGTGTGATTGGAGCCCTCGGCAATGGTTTTGTAGAATAAAAACAGATTTGTCTGCTTAAGATTTTTACACTGGGCCCAGGGTAGCTTCGGGAAGCTCCAGGACTGAGAAAAATTGGACAAATTAAATATTAATCAGGATTTGTTGGGCATTTAAATTAAAATACTCACCCAAACAAAATATGATAAACACCAGGCAAAGAGTGTATTATAATACAGGCTCACAACCGCGCAAACACATCCTGCAGAAATCCCTACACCTAAAATTCAATCGGTCAAATTAAGATTTTAAAAGATAATAATCAAAGAACCTGTTAAATAAGGAGATATAGCATTGAAAGACCCTATAGATCCTCTCTTCATCCTCTGCCCGATTGCGAGTTCCAGGAAAAACATTGGTATTCCAGCGAATAAGACAAAAAATAGGCAGGGGATGAGGAAGGCTGCTCCTCCATTCTTTTGTAATAAATAGGGAAATCTCCAGATATTTCCAAATCCTAATAAAATGCATTTAAAATTAGGCTTGCACAATTCACATATATCTTAGCCCACCAATAATTAATCCTACAAGAGCCAAGAGATACTCTCGTTTATTTTTCCAGGCTTCCCTTTCTTTGGGCTCAGGATCAGATTCTTCTTTTACACTCTCAGTCTCGATAAATACATCTAGTTATAATAAAAAAATTTAATTCCAATGAATAAGACTTTTAAGTTTAGAATCCCTCCTGATCATCGACATACCTGCATTCTGTTTCTGTATATTCAAATTGGAGAAATTAGAAGAAATATAATACAGACTTTAATGATTGAAGTATTTACGGTTAGCAATGTTCTTACGATATAGTCTATTGCTTCCTGGACCTTGGGATCCTTTGAAGCACCCTGACTTTCTCCTTGCTCCATTTTTTATTAATTTTTGTTCATGAGGGATCGGATTTGATATTAATATGCCCAATCCCATCAAATTACAATAGATCTTATATAGCAATTCCTATAGTGTTGCATTTTGGATCTTGATGCGCAGCGGAAATGAAAGTTTAGATTTTAGAAAGTCAAGTTTTAATAATTTTGAAATGCATAGTCCACTGCGACATACCCCCTAAATTCTCTGTTGACGCCCATTTAATTTAGTACGAATTATAGTACAAATACTGATTTTGGCTTGAAAATATGGTAAGAATTAGTGCCGAATAATCAGAATCATCAATCTATTAAACGAATTAATAATGTATCAAAATATTAGTCCACCCCCAGTACAGCCACTTCGGTGCGTACTTTCACTTCCGGGGGGACTGGGACAGCTACTGCTTCCTCTGGAACTGCTTCAGGCAGTACAGGTTGAAAAAACTTGAAATTTCAATATGCAATTGGCTAATAATTAGCAAATTCAGTTCAAACTGCTACTGGAACTGTCCAGAGCGGAAGTGACGCCGAAGGAGGGAAAGTCAAGCAATATGAAAGCTGGACGAATAAAAGCGAATTCATCCTCACTTTAATTAGCTATGCTGTCGGTAATGCCAATAATTCTATACAATATGCAATTGATGCTAAAATAACTTTAAAATTACTGATAGGATTTGGAAATATATGGCGCTTTCCCTATCTCCTACAGAAAAATGGAGGAGGTAGAATAATCTGCAATTCGTATTACAAACTGCTGATCATTTTTTTCTAGCTGCATTTCTAATACCATACTTCTTGTTCCTAATTCTGGCTGGTAAATATTTATGGATATTAATTTAAATGCTTAAAATAAAACCGAATTCTCCAGGCATCCCTTTGTTTTTCCTGGAACTGGCCATCGGACAGCGTATGCGACGTGGCGGTATCGGCTCCTGGAATGCCGTGTCACCTTATTTCGCTGGAGTTGGCCTTGCATCAGGATTCCTGTGTCTCCTAGTCCAGATTTATTACAATACCCTCTTAGCCTGGTGTTTCTCCTACTTTACTTGGGTAAAAACTCTGCGAGAAATGTCCATATCCGGAATTCGGGTTAATTTTGACCTCATATTAACAGTCCTGGAGCTTCCCAACACTGCCTTGGGAGAAATGTGATGTGACCCTGAAAAATGAGTCAGTCATATGGTACGAGGAAGTCCCAGAGAGAGTTAACTCCCATTGGAATGGTTCGCAAACCGTAATCTCAAGGGAAAGGAATGCTTCCGAAGAGGAATGCGAGGTTTGGCTCAAGCTAGATTCATTTTAATAGATTTGTAATCAATTATTTTAGTTGGCTGGACCCGCTCGATATTTTTGGTATCGGGTAAACCTTGATGTATCAGAAGGGATTGAAGATTTTGGGAATTGGAATGGATTTATGACGCTTTTTATCCTCCTCTCTTGGGTAGCTGTTTACCTTTGTATTGTCAAAGGGCTTAAAGTGTCTGGAAAGATTGTATATTTCACAGGTTTGGAATATAAATGCAAATACACCTCTAATTAATTAATTAATATTTGGTTTCAGTGATTTATCCCTACTTTATCCTCGTACTCTTTTTCATTGCCGGATTCTTTCTTGCGGAATGGTCTGAAGGATTCAAGATACTTTTTGCCCCAAGAGTTAGCATTTCGCCTACAATTTCTAATTAGTACAAAAATTATTATTATTTTTATAGTGGGAGAGATTGGCGGATGGCAAAGTGTGGCTTGATGTGCGTAAATTAATTATTAATTATGAAATTCATTAGCCAACTTAATTTGATCATTCTCCCAGGCTGGAACTCAAATATTTTACACACTTGGACTCGGATTTGGCGTCTTAATCATTTTTAGTTCCTATCTTCCATTTAACAAGTGCAATACCGATAGATCATATTTTTCAATGAATTCTTAATTTTAATTTGATTTTTTCTAGCGATTGCTATTTTGATTCATTTTTCGTAAGATCCCCAATTAATCCTTTGAATTTTTATTAAATCCTTTAAATTCCTATTTTAATATTTTAAAAATTAAAGATCCCAATCGTGAATTGCGCCACATCCCTCTTCGCCTCAATCGTAATGTTTATGATTTTAGGTAATTTTTAATTATGGTCTCAATTTGTAATAATTCCTGGAAAAATTCCCAATCAAGGATCGAAAGGAATGGTGGAATACGAGGAATGCGTCAAATCTCGGAATGAAACTATCTATGCCTTGATTGATGTCAACTCCTCTATAGAACATTATCATGCTCACAATTTCAAAATTGTATCCTTCAATTACCCAAAGGATAGCTTCATCAACGCACTAAATATTACCATCAGTAATGAAACGCATACTCTGGAGCACCCTCTCTACAATAACTCTGAGAATTTGATTTACGCCAAATATTGCGATAAAGAGATGATTGTTCGAAATGTAAGAGAATTTTAATTAAAACCCTCGATCAAAAATTGATTTCTTTTTTATTTAACAGACTGGAGTCGGCACTGGAATGGTACTAGTTCATTCAAATAAGACCTTTTAATACAGTAGTATTAATATAATTTATGAATATTGACATTTTACAATTACTAGGTGTTTATAACATTCGCCCAAGCCGTGGTTCAACTTCCTGGAAGTCAATTCTTCAGCATCATATTTTTCCTCATGCTGATAACCCTTGGAATTGGAGGTTCCTTTGGCTTTGTTGAAGGCGTAATTTGCAGCATACTTGACCTCAAAATTGTCCAAGTCAAGAAATGGAAAATTACATGTAAGCTTCATATTTGCTTTATTTAAAATAATATTTCAAGCAAAAAAAAATTCATTGCAGCCGTCGTCTGCCTTATTTATACTATTGTTGCCCTTATCCTCTTCTCACCTGGCTTCGGAATGTACGTCCTAACCTTTATTGACGAACTTTGTACGGGTTGGCCACTGATGGTTGTCGCCCTTATGGAGTGCATAGGCGTGGCTTGGGTATATGGATTGAAGCAGTAAGTTTGGGGGCTGGGCAGGCTAGGCTGGGAAAGTATTAAATATGAAATTAACTCTAGATTCTCATATGATATCAAATTGATGACGGGAAAGCGACCTACTTTTTACCTATTAATTTGCTGGAGATTTATCACACCAATTGCGATTGTAATCGTTTTAATTGCTTCAATTATTCTTCAGTTTGTAAATGGTAAGCTTTCCTAATTAAAGGTATATGGCAAGTACCTTCATTATTTTTTTTAAATTCTAGGAGTAAAATACCCAGTCTGGAGAAAGGATCTAGGCGTAACAGAGTACGTCTATTGGCCTGCTTTGCAAGTAGCACTTGGGATTATAGTCTCTCTTTTGATAATATCTTGCATTCCTATATTGGCCATTTGCGCGTAAGAATTTTTGTAAATTCTTGAAAATGTCTATATTTTCATATTTTCATATTAAAGGAAATACGGAGTAAAAGTAATCAAGGAGGAAAGAGCAGAACTTCCAGAGGAGGAGTTGAAAAAAGAACGGAATTATGACGAAGAGAAAGATCGACAAGGGACCTCTCCACTTCAGCGAGTCATGATGGTAAAGAGTATGGAGGATCTTCGGGCGGAAATGAAAAAGTCGATAACTTCTCTCAAAAAATCTGCATCAAAAACTTCTAGGAAGGAATTGGATGATGAGCTCGATTCGGACCAACCTCCATCAGATGCCACTGACACAGATCTAGCATCCTCATCTTCGGCGACGGCTTCCAATGCCGGATCAGTATCCGAGGATGAGAAAGCGCCAAATCCTCTGGATTAAAATTAATTAAAATCTTTAACTCAAAATTCTGTAATGTGTAAAAATTGTAATTGTGAAATTGTCCTTATTAAAAAATTTTCCAATCTCCCCTTATTCGAGCGAACCTACCTTTCTTATCGATTGGTGACAAGGTCCTTCTCATTTAGCATAAGTAAATATTAAATATGATACATTAGCATAAACTCGTTGATTAATTATGTCCATACATTTTTTATTCTATTCTTCGCGTGCACCTTTTACGATAAAGCCCACCGTAGACAAATGAAGCCAATCGAGATATATCTATTATTTATTTACTCTCGCTAGTATTGGGGGATTTTGCTTTATCTCTCTCCAGTCGGCATTTGGATAAAAATAACATTATTGAATATACGGATAATATTCCTCGATTCCACCTCTTTTATTCCTCAGTCTGTTATCCTAGCCAGACGAGGGATATCCAATTATCAAGAGTTCAAAAACTCGGTTGAAAATAAACAGTTTGTTTTGAGGCGTTTTATCTACAATGTTAGGGCCAAGTTCTACTACTTTGTTATTTCAATTTCTACTCTTTGTAAGTACAAGTTCTCTCTCTCAAAATGGGATCCTATACCCTCAGGAGTCGGAGGCAAGAGAGGTTAAGAGCCTTGATGGAATCTGGAATTTCCGAATTGCCCCCAGATTGGACCCTGATCTCGGATTCCGGGAGGAATGGTACTCTCGACCCCTTTTTTCGGTAAAAATGCACATTTTATAGTCAAATTAATAGTGATTTTAATAGTGATTTTAATATAATGAATGAAATTAGAGCGGAGATACTATTCTAATGCCTGTACCTTCATCGTACAATGATTTAACACAAAGTACAGAAATTCGCGATCACGTGGGCTGGGCTTGGTATGATCGGGAGTTCCGAAATTCCAAGAGGATGGACCGGAAATCGGGTGTTTATTAGATTTGGAGGTGTCAATTATCATGCTATTGTGGTAAGTGCGCAGGAACTAATGCATATTCATAGATTTATTGTATTTATCTACATATTGAATATTTAGTGGATTAACGGGATACAAATTGTTGAGCATAGCGGCGGACATTTACCCATACTGGCTGAAATTGACCCCCTTTTACTATACCCGACCTCTTTCAATAGAATTACAGTTGCCGTTAATAATACTCTAAATGGAGATACTGTCCCTCAAGGAAAGGTCACATTTAATAATGCCGAAAGGTTATTTATTTATTCCAAGTCCAGAAATTGGTCTAAAATCTTTCAAAAAATTTTAGGTTTCCCAAAGGCTATTTTACATTAGATTATAACTTTGACTTCTTCAATTACGCCGGAATTCATCGACCAGTTTTCTTATATACAACCCCTAAGAGTTATATTGATGACATTGATGTGCATACAGATATTATCGATGGAACAACCGGTACCATTATGGCAGGCTTTTTAAATCTAAATTTTTTATGTTAATTTTAATTTTTGAAGGAATTGTTGATTATGCCGTCTCCATCAAATCAACCTTGAAAGAATCAGCAGAGTCCGTGTCAGTATGCCTCCAGAATAAGGAGGGTATTTGCATTGTGCATAATACAGGGGTTTCGGGGAAACTTACTGTAGAAAATGCAAACTTTTGGTGGCCGGTAAAACACTATTATTTATTAATAAGGGGCGGAATTCTATACACAATCAAGGCAATTTTATGTTGTATAATATGTTCTTTCAAAGTGGCAAAATATGCACTATATGCACTATCAATTCGCAAAATTAAGCATATAAAATGACATATACATATGTTGGGAGGAAATATTGGAGAATTTCCTTTCCCAAAAATCTCCTTCCCCAAAAATCTCCTTCCCCAAAATTATGGAGAAGGAAATCTCGGGTTAGTCAAGTTCAAAAATAGGCAAAATATGCACGTTTTTTATAATTTTTTCGAAAAACCCTTAAAAATGTATTATGCATATGTTATAAATAATATGTTCGAAAAATCCACAAAATATGCACTATTCATGAACATAATGATTCTTTTGACCCGAAAGGTCAAGATCCAAAAGCTCAGAGTCGTAGCTTAGAAAATTAGAATATGATATTGAATTATATTACGCCCCTTATTTATTATTATTAAGCATTAAGTAAATGATAAGTTGATAACCAAAATTGCAGTATACGATGGTTGAATCTGATTCCGAAACTGGATATCTCTATACCCTTATCGTAATTACTAATTAGCAATTTGACATATTTAAATCACAATGCAAATTGATTAGAAAGTTTAATTTTTAATTAGGTCAAATTTAGTAACGAACAGGGGTCACTGATTGACACGTATAGGCTCAAAGTTGGCATCCGAACAATTGATTGGACCGAGACGAGCTTCTTCATTAACAAGCGCCTATTCTACTTTAGAGGATTTGGCCGCCACGAGGATTACAATGTAATTTAATTTAATTGCAAGTCTTTTAATATTATATAATCTAAATTTTAGATAAGGGGCAAGGGAGTTGACAATGTAATGATGGTAAAAGATCATAATCTGATCAAATGGATGGGCGCTAATTCTTATCGGACCTCACATTACCCTTACGCTGAGGAAATTATGGATTTGGCTGATGAGTTGGGCATTGTCATCATTGATGAATGTCCCGCTGTATCGCTCGAGTAAATTACCCAATATAAAATAAATTGAGGAACTCTCTTTAAATTGTTTTTGGGTTATTTTAGTGGGTTTGGATCAGCCCTCCTCGAGAATCATAAGAAATCAATAGGAGA
This sequence comes from Megalothorax incertus, assembly GCA_036507255.1. NCBI lineage: Eukaryota > Metazoa > Arthropoda > Collembola > Neelipleona > Neelidae > Megalothorax > Megalothorax incertus. The sequence continues at coordinate 17,014 of JAAZTK010000728.1, forward strand.
AATGATTAAAAGGGATAAAAACCGGGCATCTGTTGTAATGTGGAGTGTCGGAAATGAGCCGCAATCCCAAAAAACGGAGGCAGACCCTTATTTCAAGTAAGTTGACCTCGATCGGCCCATTAGTTTTGTCAATTTTGCTAAAAGAGCGCTGCTTGAAAATGTGACAGGGCAATAGTAGATTTTACAAAGTCGCTCGATGCTCAAAGGCCACTGACTTTAGTGACGAATCAAGGATACTACAATGATCTCACCGTGAGTATAAATTAATAATTAATTGGATGTATTAATTAGGGAGGTGGCAGCATTTACAAGATCCAAAGATTCGAATAGACCAATCACACTAGTCGTAGCACAAGATTACTCTCAAGAGAAAGCCGTTCGTATTCATATGATAATATCCTAATGAATATAAATATAATTGTACGCGTTGTGGTATAAATGAATATCATTAACTGCTTGTTTATTTGTTTTTTCAGGTTAAATATATGGACATAATCAGGTAGATATTATTCAAGATAATAAAATTATCAACAAATGACCGAAATACGGTGTAACTCGAGCGTTGCATTTTTCATTTTTTAGCATTAATCGCTACTACTCGTGGTACTCTGACACTGGTCATCTTGAGGTCATTGACAAATCAATGAGGTGATTTCCTTTTGAGTATTCAAGTACCTAGTAGGTAAGATATGCTAATTCTTTTCTGATACTTAGGTTAGATGTACAGAATTGGGTTAATAAATTTCATAAGCCTCTCATCGTGGCCGAATACGGTATAAATATTTACGATTAATCTATATATATATATTTGAGTGTCAGGTTTGGGGTTAAGGTGGTTTCCGACTATATCGAGGTC
>JAAZTK010000729.1:0-17865 GCA_036507255.1 Megalothorax incertus
TTTCGGCATGAATATTATACGGATATTTGATTGAAAAAATTCAATATAAAATTTTATAAACGTTAACTCAAAAGAGGACGGGCTTTCTACACGGTTTACCCGTTTTTTTTACAATTATATTTGATTTCGCAGTGGACACAGCGACTGCAGAGGTCCTTCGAAGACAGGGAGGGAGCTCGACACCTTCCTTTTCACGTGCTATAGAAAGCCGCATTGAGCGTGTACTAAACGAGCGAGGGAATCGTGGCATGTCTTCACCGACTCCAACGTCAGAAGCAAGTCCAAGTTCCCCTGGGGGCTCTACCCCTACCCCACCCCGTATGGATGATCTTCAATATAGGATTACAAATGCATATTTAGCATGGTCGCGTGCTCGTTCTAATGGGGGTCCAGTTGAAAGGCATTTTAATTATGAGCCAGCCTCTGGCCGACTCATTCCTCAGGCTTCAACCTCTACAGATACTGCTAGATTAGGCCGACGCCCAGGTGGTGGAGGAGGAGGAGTTGATGGTGAGGAGGGTTCGCAGCCGCCTCCAAGGGTACCTCGTATTGGCCCAATTTATTCAGAATGGCCTTCATCTCGGGAACAGCGCCAACGGCATGATTCTGCTGTACAAATTCGTGAACGTGAGTTGCTCTATTCTGCATCACGCCGTGTTAATTCCCCTTATGGAGATCGTTGGATTATCCGAAGACAGAGGGCTCCACCAACTCCTGGAAATGAAGGAGAGTCGCCACTTCCTCGCGTAAGCTTTTCCAGCCTTGTTGAGGGAAGTTCTGCACGAACGAGGATGGCTCCTGTGCAGTCCTCAGGGGGGGCTACTACTTCTGAAGGAAGAGGAAGGAGAAGTTCTCCTGGGCCTATTCCACCTCCAGGGATGTCAACTCATGCTCAAGCACAAGCACAATACCTCCTCGATGAATCTATTGCAGCAGGGCGATATTATCCTGGATATATCCCAGAGATTCTTATTACCCGTAAGTCCAGTTCTATTTGTGCCTATTTTTAAGGGTATCTTCTTAACCTGCGACTTTTTTCTTTGTAGCTCGAGCTAGACCACCAACTTATTACACGATGGATGCAGCCACAACAGCTTTCCTCTCCAGCAGGATCCAAAAATGGGATTTTTCAAGCTTTTTCATACCGGATATTACGAAAAGTAAAGTTTATATTTTTAAATAAGTATCTAATGTTTTGCATTTACCTATATTTTTTAAAAATCTAATGTTTTCTTGTATTATAATACATATTTGAATTTCTAATGTTTATTTTGCATTTAATCTGAATAGGAGATGACTACATAGTTGTGAGGGAATGTTCCCTTCATTCTGATGCGTGTTTGGACATTTCTAATGATTCAGATTTCCTTGCTGGTATATTTTGATTTTATAAACATTTATGAATCTAACATTTGGATTGGATCATTTTCCTATAAACTCTTAAAAATACATATAGTTCTGCAACCTTCTGATAATGGCTCCTACTCCTCCGTTGGGATTTACAGCCTGAGGGATGAGACGCTTGGATCTTTATTGAATTCCTATCATTTTGACCAAAATACTGCAAGTTTTTTACATTTGATTTTTGGATTTGGATTTTCTAATTGTTTCTAAATTACAGGTCTCCATTTCAATTTCACCCTCGTGTGATTACATAGTTGTAGGGTATGCGGGGAGGGGTAATTTTTTCATCCAAAATTTATATTTATCCTATGTGCACAAAAATATATAATGTCCAATATATATAGGTCCAATATACCGTGCTGTACAATCCTCTAGGATTATTGGACAAATTCTAAGCTTGACAAGGGACGGAGAGAATTGTGTGAAGCTGGTGCCAGTCAAAGAGCTCCTCGCGGATTCTCAAAATAGTTTAATGAGCATTAATTGTAAGAATTTATAAATAATATTTTATTTAGGTTTTTTATAATGAATTCAATTTAATTAGGTATGCATTGGGTTCCAATACCTGGGTATGGAATCATCTACGGAACAAATACGGGAGAACTGGTTCTAATGTGCTAAAGGAGCTGATATTATTATATTATTATATAACTTTACTTGTACTACAATACAATACTAGGATTGGAAGTCTGTTTCTACATCTCATTTTTTATGCAATCTATTTAAGAGCTTATAAGTTTACCAGTAATTCTTTTCTATCCTTTGTGTCTTATACATCAAATTTAAAGTGAGAATGGTGTTTTTAAAATTGAAACTTACCACTAATTAGAGTAATTAGTAATTACTATTAGTACCTATGTATTTATTAAAACTTTATTTAATTACCTACGGATATATGCCAAATTCGCCCAGATTTATTTATGCCTATTTATTTTATTTAATATACCTATAGATTAAGTTTTACCTAAAATGTATAAAAAGACTGCAATGCAATTAGGAATAATTATTAATTTTAAGCGTCGAAAAACTCTGTGTGAAATGTGCAATATGTAAATATTTGAGGCATACTACTACCTTGATATACATGACAAGTAAACGCGTTCATAATCATTAGTTTATTTAATTATAATGTATGTATCTGTAATTTAAATATAATCCATGCCTGTTATATATTTTAAAATGAAATTATGACTCCGAATATACTACTTAATATTATAATAATTTATTAGTATTATACATAGACCTTTAAAAATAAAAAAAATACCCCTAGATGTAGAAGTTCAGTTTGTAATGTCAATTAGTATTACGAGAATATTCAAATAAACTGGAAAATTGGACAAGCGAAATGGAGTGACTTGAAATTACTTTTTTATTTGGGTAATTTGTGGCGAAATGCAATAGCTTAGGTTAATAAGGAGAGCAAGGAGAGGTTATTACAAGATAAATGAAGTTTGTATGAAGACGAGGCTTCACTTCAACCTATTGTATTTTATAAATTATTAAAAGTTTAAACTTTAAAGGTTTGTTTAATATCACATTTTATTTATAAATTAATATTCTTAATAAGAATTTCTTATTTATTTCACATATCTATTATACGGAATCAACGGATACATTGTGCGTATGAGCTTTCCATAAATTATCCGTAAGCTCTCGAGTCTCAGTCCCATCTTTAATACTTGTCATCTCATTATGATTATGGATTTATATTTATAATCTATACTATATACAATACTACCTTTATAATAGGTAGCCATTTAGGATTAGTAAAAATTCATTTTGTACAATATTTGGTTAATATTTCTTTAAATTGAAATAAAACAAGTATTTAGTAAATACTAAATCTGTACATGTCCTTAACCTAGAGATAATAGGCTATAAAATTACTCTTATTAGATAATATACGAAACCTAAATTACCTATTAAGCTTTATATTAGGTTAGAAAATTAAGTAGGGTTTAAGACTCAACTTTTTACATCATTTATAAAATGATATTGAAAGATCCCAAATCACCACAATTAAATTTTAAAATTCTATTTGAAAAATTGACATACAATATTTATTTAAGATATAATAATACTCTGGTAAGGCTTACATACTACATTAACAATTTACTCTGGAACGAATGCAGGATTGACATTTCCGTTATTATTAAGTTGACCTTGGGGCCCTTGAATAAAGGATCCAGTTCTAGCATCCACTGGAACTGATTTTTCCTTAAATTTTCGACACATTTTAAACCGGGTCAGGAACTCATCATAAGGTTCAAGGGAACGCATTGGGCGTGGAAGGAATTTCCAGTTCTGCAAAATTTCTGGAAGGTAAGATGGCCTACGCTCTCGAATGAAGTTCACAATGGACACAAATAGGAGGATTATGAGAATGAGGAGTGCGAAGGCTATGACAAAGGCTATTCCAGCGAATGAAAGACCTGAAATTTCAAAATGGCATTTTTAGTCTTAATTTCTAATCCAAACCAGAATTTCAATTTCAAACCCATTATCAGAGCTGGGAGGAGAGCAAACATAACCCCCATGTAAAGAACGGCGAACCATCGATATTTTGCTGTTGTATTTCCTAAAAAATACATACATATGAATAATTATGAGTTCAATTGCTAATTAAGCAAAGAAATTAAAGGCAAACCTAGAAATTTGGCCAATGTGATGGGAAAACGCATGAAAGGTATCGGATAGAATATAAGGATGCCAAATATGTTGAAGAAAAGGTGACAGAGAGCAATCTGGGCGTCAAAATAGGATCAATTAGACTTGCATTTATTAGATGATTATTCAATAAATTAAGAATTGATTAGAACCTGCAGAGAAGGCCTAAATTTATCTCCTTGAACAGCTAATGCGGCAATTAAAGCGGTGGTTGTCGTACCTAAACGGTTTTTTTTTAAAATTTTCTAATTAAGGCTCCAATTAGATAAAATATTTTTAATAAAGAAACGAACCGATATTTGACCCCAGAGTCAGTGGATAGACTCGATCAATCGTAATGACGCCTACTCCAACTTATTACATGTGGAAAAAAGGAAACAAGTCAGTTTTGCTATTTTTTATGCATAAAATTGGCGTTAAATAGATATTGTATGTATGTATATTTAGATTAGGGCTTCTAATCCGAAACGAATTTTAGATAACAAGATGGAGAATGGAGTTAAAAGTTTAAGTCCATTGAACTTACCCAAAGGGGTTAAAGCCGAAGTAAATACGCTCGAACTCTGGACAAGAAATGTCACAATTGCCCCAACGCCAATCGCAATATATCTTATAAATAAATACTTATTAATTAGAATTTCAATTAATTAATAAATTGATAAAAAATAGCCTCCAATCTGGAATCTTACCCTGTAAGCCACGGAACATATGGTATATTAGCATTCAGCGTCTTTTTAATGATTTTGGCAATATGTCCTAATTTTAAAGAATGGCTATGATTAATTAATTAATCCAATTAAATTCTAATCAGATTATACCTTTAAGAACCGAGTTGAGTAGTTTTACAATAAGAATTAAACAGGTACATAATACTATGAGAGAAACAACGAGAATTATAGCGCCCGTCCCAGCGTCACTGCCCACGTGGAGCACGTTTTTTGAGAATAGAAAATAGCCTATTAAATATATTAATAATTAATTACGATCATACTTAACATTACATATTTTTACATTGATTATCCGGTGTTTTACATCCCGTGTCTTTAATTAACGATGAATTCTGCATCTCAGGGCAGCCATCTTTTTCAGGCGTGGCCCAACATTCTAGCACTTTTTTGTCGAGCTACAATTTTATTAACTTTTTGATTTGATCCTAAATTTGGTTAATAAAGATCACCTACCTGGATAATATTATTGACAAATGGCTTTGTAATTTTGCCCAGAATCTCAATTTCACTTTTTGATGTTGAGTTATCATTTGATGGGACAATGCCTTCCATTATAAAGTCAGTGAGTTTGTAGAGCATCCCTGAAATGATTTCGATGGTTAGGAGGACAATCACTGAAAGCCAATTACTGTAGGAGGAAAAGTACTTGAAAACATCGAATTTTTTAAAAAAAACATGTATTTGAGGATCATTTATACTACGTACAACATGTCATGAACTGTGGCGGCTGCGAAAGCCCTTCGGAATTGAGCCCTATCGCCCGCCTAGACCCCGTTTAAAGGCAATTATAATCATGTAAATCAATTTAAAGGTATCAATTATACCTGAGTTAAACTGACTATCTGGAATTTCAAAATATTTATAAAATTATGGTTTTTGATGCATTTTGAAGTTTGATTTCAATTTCTTACAGTAGATGTGACAGATGTGCCCACATTACAACCCATAATAATTGGAATTGCATCTTTGACATCAATGACTATAAACAAAGATATAAAGTTACATAGTACAAGGTTCATTTTCATATACCAAGTACAATAAATTGTATCATTTTGTTTGCATATATTGTTAAAAAGTTAATCCCATCAACGTGATAGAGCACATGGAGCAATTGTAATAGCTTAGTTGATATTTATCAATTACAATGTAATGCTATCAAATGCAATTTTGATATAAAAACCCAGGAAGAACCAGAAACAACCGAGTTGTAAATTATCTGTACATGCAGCATGCAGACAGGATTAATAAAGATAATGGAATGAATTAATGACCCCCGTGAACTGCAATCAATTATTAGGGTGACTAGACTTTTAAAGATATATGGATTTAGCCTGATCTCATGACTTTAAAATATCCGTAGAACCCCGTGACACCCGCGGGTGACTTACAATTAATTACTTACAATTAGCAGACACGAGGCTCACGATAATTGATGTAGAAGTGGAGCTGGATTGAACCAAAACAGTTGTAAGGACACCTTCGCAAAGGTAAAAAATATTATATGCTTAAAAAACTTTACAAATACGATCGTCTAGCGATCTTTAATTATAAAATATAATGTCAAAATTGATACCAACCGATCATTACACCGACAATAGGATTTTGAATGACATCAGATTGTCGAAAGATTTCACCAGTAGTTCTCCCGCCCACAAGCCTGAATCCAAGCGAAAGTAGATCTGATGGTCAAATGTTATCAATTGAACTTTTTCTTAAATTTTAGGTGGAAATACCGAGAGAGCAAACAAAGAAATAAAGGAGTACGAGTAGTCCCAGTGCTTTTAAAACCCCTACTCCAACCCGAAGTCCCTTCCCCTTGCCATCAAGCTCTTTCCAGGGGGTACCCGATGAAGGCTCATCAAAGTCATCAATCTTCCAATTATTATCCTCGTCATTGTGAGTCAATGAAACCTTCGGAGGGCGTTCTTTGAGTTCAATCTGGAACTGAAATGGTAAAATATGAGAGTAAAAATCTTTTTAAAAAATCATAAATCAGATGCCGTACCATTTCCATACTTGTTATGCTGTTTCCGTTCATAATTACTTGAATTTTTACACTCGTAAAACGCGATTAAGATTTAAATAGAGTGTAGAAAATGTGGAAATGCAAGATTGGGTGGTGATTGATAATATGTATGCATTTTGATGAATAAATAATTTTTTTACAATGATTGTACCGGATAAATTTAATAATAAACACAGATATCACCAGGAATTGGATTCGGCAAATGCGCCAAATTGCCTAGAAAAAGTGTGCAAAAAATTATTTACGAGGAGAGCCAACAATGGGGACAATCGGAATAAATTCCATATATAAGCAAAATTATTATCCGAGGGATTACTCTATAATCTCTATTGGGGAAAATACATATACGGAAATTACGGATATATATGTATATCTATAAACCGTTAGTAAATTATTACTTGTAATCACAATATACTTTGTACTTTGCTCTTAACACACGATCACCTGACCTAATGCCAATTAATTGCAAATTTCCCACTGACTTAGAAATTGGCCCAACTGAGAACAAGTTCAAGGGGGCACAAATGAGCAATTGCAATTTAGATTGTCGCTAAAAGAATGTTCAATGTGCATACTCTATGAAATCAATAAAGAAAGTCTGCCAAAAGTTCAAAACACATTTAAGCTACCTACAGCTACTAATACTATTTAGGATTAGTTATTGTACCCTTTCACTTTGTATTGTACTATATGTACTAGGATAGGCAAAAGTCACTTTTGACATTAAAATCTTTAAACCTTTCAACTTTTACAACTTTGTATGCAAATAGCACATGCAAAAAGTACCTGGATTCGGCATGGAATATTATATGGAATTTATGTATGATTGGAATTTCAATGAAAAAAATATACCTACGCTATATAGCTTTTTAGTACGAGGAATGGCCCAAGCATAGGATTTCCGTATAGGCCTTTTAATAATTGCAAAAGTTATTATAATACTTTTTTTTAGCTGATGAGTCGATGACAATGCATATAATGTAGGTAAATCCTATGTACAATATTACAAGTATAATAAGACCCATAAATACACCTGTGCATACATAATTGCCATTTTTACTGTCTATAAACTTTGGATTTATATAGGCATGCTTCCAATTAGCTTTTGAAAGTACATAGGTACCTATTGATCATACATATCTATGTGATCATACCTACTCTTTTATTTAAGATGATGTTTTTTCTAACATTAAACTTGTGTAATTTTGCAACCATTAAGTGCCTACTGTACAATATATTGTACCTAATGTGTAGATATTGTTATGTATTCAGCTATGATTGATTTGATTTGAAATGGCCATGTCAAAGCATCGGCAATTAATAAATTATCCCAAGCTGATGCAGAGCTCCCCAATTCCTAGCTTATATAAATGAATTTGCACGCTTCCATCAGCGAACTTGGAAGCCTATTGTATTCAAATTTCAGCAATTCTCTTTTTTTTTCAGATGGGGCAATTGCGAGTTTAAATTTTAAATCAGAGTTTAATTCGTATGGGCGCAAATCCATAAATCGGTATAAACCTTGAGGGGAATTCAATTGAGCTTTATGCTGTGAGGTTTGAGCGAATTAATGCCCTTGGTCATGAATTTTTTCATTCATTTATTTCCTTCAAGCCGGCATTATTGCATAGATATTTTTGCGATTGACTGGAAACTTTTAAGCCGGATGGTTTAAATGCAATTTTGTACATACTGATACTTTACTGATTACTAACTTAAATCTTTGAATTTGCAATGCATACATAGGTATATCCTATCGGTATAAGAAATACATAAGCTATTCAAGTGCGAGTAAATTCCGAATTTTTTACCTGCAGCCATAAATCTTACAAAAGCTATTCCAGGAAAAATTTGAAATTATATGTATCCTATACAAAAAATTTGGACAAATTATGTTCTGCATGAGGGATTTGATGGACTTGCGTTTAATCATTAAAAAATCCTCCTACGAATAGTTACTATTCAATAGTAAGTGATGGATATAATACGAGTGGTACTCGTAATATGAGATCATTAAGCAGAATCCAGATATAAAATATAGTGCTTTAAAGTATGATATGTAGTTTGCTCTCAATCACAATAGCTTACTAGTACTACTTACCTAAATTAATGAATCGACCGATTCGCAATTACAATACCGGATATTCATAGGAAGAGATGATTCATTTGAAAAAAAAAGGATTTTTGAATATATTATGGATATTTAAAAGTTTAATATTTGAGGCAATTCTTCCTGTTCCTGTTTACTGATCATGTTTATTATCAGTAGATAAATAATGTTAAATACTACATATCTGCAATACTGATTTCTTTGAGTTAGTAGCTCTGTGAAATTCACAGTGTGAAATATGAATCATTTACAAATAGGTAATTTAATATGGATATATGTATATATACAGATAGAGTAAATCTCTTTAAATAATTTAAGCTACGTATACTACCAAATAAATATCAATACTGCGATCTAATATATAATTAATAAATAATAATAAATAGATTTGAAATGATAATTCATACCGAAACTCTCCTCGTGTGATTTTTAAGCTTCTCGGGGTGACTCAATATCCCCAACACTGGCTTCTCATTCGGCTCTTTGAAATCTTCAAAATTCTTGTAAACGCAACCCTTTGTCTCCATTATGTACGATACGAACATTATTTAATTGGGAGAAATCTAGAATGATCAATTCTTACATTTTAAAGAATTGACATAGAATAAAACTGTCCAGGGCACTTTTTTTAAATTAAGGAATAAATAAAAATGTGTTTCGATTGCCTAATTGTATGATTTTGTGAGACTTTTTGTTTATGAAATCAGAGCGGGCAATTAGGTGTGACACAATAATAGGCATTATTTTTATCTCGAAATATAAATTGTAATTGCAAAAAATGCACGATCAACAATTTCCAGAATCCCAAATTGCCCAATCTTTCCCAAAAATTTATTGCATCGTCTAAATATGAGCAATATGAAATACTGTAATTAATAAATTATATATGCACAAGTTCAAACGCACATTTGATAATTGCATTATATTTTATTACAATAATTCTCTTTGGAATATAAGCTTTCAAATATTTTATTTGTAGTATTACAACATTTATGTAAATCTATCAGAATTAAAATTTAAAACCTTATACAAATTCTTAAAGTTAAATATCTTTAAAATACACATGAAAATTAATTGTTTCTGTAATTTATAATATCAAGCTAAATTGTATCAAGGCCCTAAAAGGTAAATATGTAATGGCATATTCTTGAGCATTTAAGCATTCAAATTAATCTTTGAAGCTAAGATTTGGTACTCTTTCTTCAAATGTGACTTTCTCTTGACAGACTCAATTACCCTTGAAGCGTATTTTTGATCCGAATTCTTCTTGGACAGGTTCCATAGATTGACAGCAAGTGACCCCATCACACTCAAATCTCCCCAAATCACAATCTCTTGGAATAACTCCAAACAGAGCCTCGCCTTTTGGTTTTATAATAAAAATCCAATTAAATTCGTTTGAAAATTCAATTTTTATACCTGTTTCTTAAGCTGATTTCCCTCCCCAAGGCTTTTTATCGTTCCCAGCAGCTGATTTAGAATTATTGACCCATTAGAGTCAATTTCTTGGAGGAATTCCGTCTCAGACCCGTATAGCCCATTATTTGCATCAACTCCAGTGTAATAATATGGATATTTCTCTTGAGCAAAGGACCCTAGAAGCGAGAGAGATCGTAGAGGAATGATTGGAGATGACCAATTGATAGTCATGAGCGCTGTGAAGATAATGATATACAGATTTTTAGGTCTCAATTTCTCAAATACCTTTATTTAAAAAAATATTTTTGATAAAAAACCTTTGAGTAGATAAAGCATAGGCTCATTTGGGTTATCAGGCACTGCTAAAATTGTGCTCATCTACAAAAAAAATACAACCATTAGTACATCCAGCCTAAGGAATAAGAAATTAAGGAATTCCGCACCAAATTATTAACAAATTCAATTAGAAGAGGTTCCCCAATGTCAAGTTCCCCCGGAATTTGAATGGTTTCATTCAAAAGTGTTATAAGAGCCTTAAGGCAGGCGTCTCCTATGGAATAACGTGTTAAATAAAATCCAATTAATTCTTTTAAAATGGGCTTTATTTTAGATTTTCATACCTTGACTTATAATCCCATTAGAGAATGCTACTTGACTTGAGAGTAGATATAGCTGTAATTGAGAATAGACAGAATCCAGGGATGGGATTGTAATAAAAGCGTAGGCAATGCAAGCAGATATAAAGGATTTTGTTTTCTTTGTATGACGAGTGTTCAGCATTTCTCTTAGCCGCATACCCAGCTTACAAACAGACTAAAATATTAACAAAAAAAAATTACACAAAAATGCCTGAAAATATGAGTTTTTAAACCTGAATAAGCTGTATCATAACGGGTTCTATATTTAAAAATGATCCCCTTGCTTCATCGTAAAATGATAGTTGTTTTTCATAGTTTCTCCCATAGTCTACTCGTACAATAACTCCATTTATTAAACTCCCAATTTGCTTCACTTCATCCAGAGGGGTTAGAGCGCTTTAATTAAAATTTCAAAAGATTTCATTATAATATTATAAAAACTGAAACGAGAGAGATTTAAGCATATTTTATTTTAAAAAAGGAACTTACTCTACAGAATCGTGGAGAATACAGCAAAGATGCATAAGCGTATTTACAACAATACTATCCGTCAATTCAACATTCTTGGCGTTAAATGAAGATATAACTTGTTTTATCACGTCCAAATTACTCCGTAGCATTGTTAGAAGCTTGATAAACGAATCCTAAATTGGATTTGAAATAAAATTGAGTGATTTAAATGAAAAAATTCATTAAAAATTATCGCAAATTGAATTAATTAAATTTTTATATGAAATCCTACCATAAGAAGGAGTGCGGAAATGTCTTTGCAAAATGTTACAAGTTTCTCTACAATACTCGCGAGCTTCCCTTGGAATGTCTCTACATCTCTGTATGTAATATGTGTTAGGATGTCATCAATGAACGCGTTTAATCATCTCATTCTATTCAAGATTTTTAATTGGTTAAGAAAAACTCAAAAATAACTCAAAAATTCAATTTCAAAGCTCAAAAGTCATACCCCAAAGTGTTTGGCAATAAACTCAACCCATACTTCAATGGCGGAGAGGTATTGATCCCGATTTTGAAGGTCTTTTATAAGTGGTGACACTCTTTTCCATATCTCCTTTGATTGTAGGATTGGAGGTTCGCTTATTACAAGGCACTAGCCATAAACAATCCATTTTACAAATGCCATATGACTTTTATATCAAACATACCATCCCCAAGTTCTTAATTAATGGCCCCAAATTCGTCTCAAGAGATTGTATCATATCCAGAATGTGAATGCATTCTTCATTGATAAAGGCAGGAGGGAATGTAATGAGTACAGAGCTTAGGAGTACGGATTTCCAGCTTTTAAGATTTAATTTTAAATTAAACGAATTAATATTTGAAAAACACTTACAAAGAAGGTATATTTGATACGAGCTGTATTGTATAATGAAGATGCTCCCCTCGGTGGACGAGGCATTGGATAATCCACTCAATTGCAGGGCTTAGAACACTCATGTAAGTCTCCATACTCACTTTGTTCTCGACAAACCCAGGATTAGACCGAAAGTTATCCAGTACATGATCAGAGAGCATTAAAAGGTCTTGAAAACATTGCATATAGAGTTCTTTATGATTCGGAACGAGTTCCATTGCTTTACGGCAAAGGTAAGCTCTGAAAATGAGATTTTAGAGTATTTAATATTTATTAATGAAAAAATGCCTTATTTTTACCTCATATAAATAGAGACAACGGGATCCCCAATTCCCCACATGGAATTCAGTATTCTAGACTGTATAAAAATTAGAAATGATAATATTGAAATTCTTAGGTTCTAGGTAGGTATTTTTTGGTTTAAAACTTACGAAAATACGGCCAAAATCAGGGCTGGAAGAAGAAAAGAAAAATTAGGATTTAATTGAGGAATTTTAGAATGAGAATTTACTTGGATTGAATGAAGGAATATGATTTGAGAATAGCCAACTCAATAGATATACGTGGGAGAAGCTCTCGGATCGATCCTACTTTAAAGAACCAATTCTTACAAGTTTCTTTTGCTACTTCTGGAGGTAGGAGATCGCTACTCTTCCCTCTGAGTCGAGCATAAACCATTTCCCCGAATTTATCGAGTAGATCCGTCACAATTACGAATTTGCTCGGGTAAAATGATAGCACGGTTGTATCTCCCAATAGTTTGCAGCATTGAATCGCGATTTTCAAAGCATTAACACGCAAATCATTATCCCAAGCCTTTAAATTAATAAAAACGAGGATTTTAATAAATAATATGATTAAAATTTAATTTTTAATTCTGAACCTGTATCATTTGTTGATCTAGTTGATTTATCTTTGTTACATATTCATCTTGCGAGAGGATAAAGTATTGTTTTGATCCTACGTCCAAATCTAATTGCTCCAGCCGCTGTAAAACTTTTTCGCTAACATTTCGAACTTCTGCATTTCAATAATAATTTAATTAAATAACCAATTTACTATTTAATAATATAATGGCAAGTACCGCTCTCATTAGCAAAGGATGAGGTGGTAAGTGAGAGTTTTTCCTGTGTTGTAAACTTGTTAAGAATGACAGCCTTCTTGGATGACCAAGGTTCAAAGGTATCTCCAATTCTACTCATTTTTGTTTGGTTCAGGGAGTTGTCCAACTCGTCAGATGCCATCCTCGTTAGTGGGTCGAGGTCCTCCAGATTTAATGGGTCAATTACTTCAATCTTGGCTGGGGAATTTGCCTTTGATAAACGTTGAAATATTATAGGATTAAATCTAATTAATGTTAAAAATTAATAAAGAGCTTACCAAACCCTGTAAAGGATGTTTCTCCGTCTTTTCTCCATATAAAGGGATCTTAACCTTGACCTTGCGTTCAAAGGCGTCCCTATCGCACGACCTTTTCCATTTTAATTAATAAATTGTAACATATTTTTTAAATTGAAAGAGACATTGAATTTTAAAACATACCATTTATAAGTAGACATTGTTCCGGGCAAAATTGGTCTGAATTTACCACAATATAAAATTGGCCATCAAGAGGAGGCTTCGAGGAAGCTATTTAACTACTAATTGGTGGAAAATTGTCCGGATTAGCTAATTAAAATTGAGTAAAAAATAAAAATAAAAAACTTTTTCAAGGTCCAATTTTCAAATTAGATTTTTCGCGCGGATTCCTCATCTTCTTATGTCACCCCATGTGTTTTTTTATTTTAATTAATTAATTAAGGTAGTTTGATTCAGAGTAATTAAATAAATAACATTTTGGTCATTGAAGAGTGCTTAGTCCAGAAGAATTTGACCCTTTAGAGGAGGCTACCGAAGCTCTTGAGGGCGAGGAAATCGCAAGCTCTGAATTCGAGAAACCAGTCGATGACCTTTGGGCTTCTGATTCACGGAGCTACAAAACCGGGGTTATATTATTTCTTATTAATATTATCATACATATCCTTATTTATATTTATTAGCTTCCAATCTAATAAATTGTATACCTTTTTTAGTAGCACATCAATGACATAAGTCGGATCCATTCCCATATCCCTAATAGCTTTCTCCATATTTGCACGTTCAAGCTCTTCGTTGAACCCATGACCTGGGCCAGTTCGGACTGGGAAGTAATTCTGGAGGATCCTTTTGTATAGTTCGTTAATCTCTCTTGCTTGATCCCTTTTTGCATATTTATGAAGGAATATATTGGAGTCATCAATGCCGAGGGTATCTTCAAACTCAATCCTCCTCGGATCCCGATGATTTTGATTCGTCATCTTCTAGGAACCCGTACCTATTTGTGACGTCAACAAAATTAAAAATGTCACCAGTATATTTAAGATATAACTATTACTCTGCCTTAAGGTCTACTTCGCTTTCATCATCAGAACCTTCGTAAAAATCTCCTATAAACATGTTTGATTCACCAGGGCGGACTTTGAGCTCGGAAGGGACACTCTCCAGTGACCATTTCCGCATAAATCCCGGTAGTACAAACCTAATTTACCAGTACTATATACAGAGTGAGGTCAATTAGGATACGATCATACCTTTTGTGAATCTTTTTGACATTCTTTACAGGGGGATAAAGGTAATGTTGGCGTTGGCGTCGAATCAACTCGAGCCGGATCTTCAATTTACGGAGGAATTGGACAAAAATTTCACCGGTAAATGGACGGAGAGAGGAATCGAGTTATGTGGAACAAGATAAACCCAAAAAGAGGGAGGAAAATGATGTTGAGAAAGGCAAATGCAGAGAAAGAAATGATGAACATTTGCGTGAGAAAGATTTCCATAAGCCCAACAACCCTCCCATCAATTTGAGGTTCATCTGCTTTCGCATATTTGTAAATCATGTGCAGTATCCGGTATATGGATCCTTTTGGTAGGTATATCCTGAAATTTTAACTTGGTACTTTTTAATTAATTGGATTTTGAAAATAACTCACTCCCTACTGAGAATTAGCGACCAAACAGGGACATAAGAATGCCGAGCCTTCTCCTGTGACCCTGGGAGGTTATAAATGGTTCGGAGGACGGAGGAGGAATCGAGTTATGTGGAACAAGATAAACCCAAAAAGAGGGAGGAAAATGATGTTGAGAAAGGCAAATGCCGAGAAAGAAATGATGAACATTGGCGTGAGAAAGATTTCCATAAGTCCAACAACCCTCCCATCAATTTGAGGTTCATCTGCTTTTGCATATTTGTAAATCATATGCAGTATCCGGTATATTGATCCTTTTGGTAGGTATATCCTGAAATTCTAACAATTGGTACTTTTTAATTAATTGGAATTTGAAAATAACTCACTCCCTACTGAGAATTAGCGACCAAACAGGGACATAAGAATGCCGAGCCTTCTCCTGTGACCCTGGGAGGTTATAAATGGTTCGGAGCATCTGTTGGCAGTATTGTCCGTGAAATCTTTTGAAAATGTCGGTGGAATTTAGCTCTGCGGATCGATACAGGTCAAACCTGTGCCATTTTCCATCATTGAACATTTAATTTGGGTTAAAAAACTTTCAAAATAAAGTCTACTCACACTTGGTAGGTTTTCTCAATATTCTGCTCTTGAGCTTGGAGTGCGTCACTAGATAGATTGTCATTGTCCTGATTTTGAGAATAAACTCCTGAAATGCCTAAGAGGAATAGGCCAACGCAAATCCAGTTTAGTATCATTTGGACCAAAATTATCAAAATATTAAAAAATGAAAATGAGAATTATGCTTGAGTAAAAGATTTCTAGGTATACAAAAAAGTCTTGCTTCAATTCCTACTTGACTAAATTAAAAATGTTTCAGGAATATATTGAAATTGAATAAAGACGGCAATAATCATAATTTAATATAATTTTTGAAAAATACTAATAATAGTTTTAGCAGAGTAGCAAGTCATAATATTGTAGGATCCCAGGGTCAGCCAGCTTCTGATTGCCTAATTAAAATGCACAAAGTATAGATGTAAACTAATCCTAAGTATAATACAATAGGTACAGTTAAATAAAAAGATGTGTACGCCAATAAATTTCAGATCTAATAAAACTCTTTATTAACTCTTTTTACTATTCACTTAATCCCCGTTCAATCCTCGCCCTTTTCAGGGAGAGTTTGTACATGGCATTTTTGAAATATAATCACTCAATCTTTAATTAATATTACTTTTACTAACATTTTTCTCCGTTTAATCCTCACGTAATATTTCGCATCAGTTCTTAAACCAGATCAGTCGTTATTCAATTTATATACACTCCTGTTGTTACTTCACCCAGCATTTTTTTACTAGGAATATTACAATTATTACATATATTATATTAATTTAGTAGTAGTAGTTAGCATATTGTTTTTAGCAAAGTAGGAAATCGGTTTTGAAGACTTTTTCCCAGTTCTTTTTTTCAGTGTCGGATACTGTTCTGCACAAACTCGGCTACTGTGTACAACAATATATCGTATTTGCATATAATATTTTGATTATTACTTAATAATTTTTATATTTCATATAATATATAGATTTATAGAGCTTGAAGCGTCCTAAAAAATAGGTTCATGGAAGATTTCATTCTTGGCTAACCTAACTGTATATTTTTTTTATTATAAGTATACAATATATAGATTTTTAAAAGTCAGTTGGTATTTAATTGTTTTTACAATAGAGAACATTTTGAGAGAAGGGTTGGTTTTTTTTGCGTATATGTTACATAATTAGTAGTAGGTATAGATTGATTCGAGACCTAAGGAGGAGAGTATGATGGAAGATTGGGCAGGTTAACTTTGTAATTAATCTTTGGATTGATTGATTGATGAAATTTGTCAAATTCTTGTATATATTCCTTCTATAAAAATATCAATTCATCCATAATATTTATTACATATCTAGTAGTATATTGTAGCTTCTAATTAGTTTCTGTATAGAGTCCCTTTTTTTTACGTCAATTTGACAGGATACAAAATTTGCGTATTTGTTTGAATCATTTCTTATTTCGAGGTATACATGTAATATTATGTATATTTACTATTTAATGTGTAGACTTTCCATACAGTCGATTGAGAGGTTTTAATTTTTATTGAATATGAGTTGTATTATTATTATATTGTATTGTTTTTTTCGGTATGTAGTTACTACATTGTAGTAGTACGATAGGTTTAGTCTAGGATAAGTATATATTGTAGTAGGTATGTACGATATATAGGTTCTGTAAAAGGGTATAAATCACTCGATCGGGATTCTGATTCTCTGGTTCTGGATTCTGGAATTAATTTGTTTTTTTTCTTTTGTGCACTCCATGCAGCATAATATGTGTAGGTATGTATTTTCTAATGGCCGTAATATACAGGGTGTCCCAGCGTTGAGTACCAAAACTAAACGCTTTTCATTTAGCCACCTTTAGAGATAGCCGTTTGAAATTTTTAATTTTAAACAAGCTTGAGATGGAGTTTTATCTCAATTA
>JAAZTK010000730.1:0-17865 GCA_036507255.1 Megalothorax incertus
GAATGATATCTGATAAGGGGGAATAGGGAGAGAATAATTGCTTCTGAACCAAAGATAATTAACTCTACAATTATTATTCGTCCGACGGATCGATTAAAATGGGTCCCCAGAATCTGAAGTTCTTGGTAAGCTTTAATCGATGCTTTGATCTTTTCAGGGTTATGTGTATTTGCCAAATTCCTGTACATAATAAACGAAATATATTTATTTATTTTAATAAATATTTTTAAATAACCTCAGGAATTCCACCCAAAATGTTGTTGTATTAAGGTATATGAGGAAAATGTATTGGCGAAATGTCATGCAGCAAATCCCGTTAAATATGATAAAGGCGTCTGTAATTCCATATAGGATATATGCTATGAAACTTGATGTGACCTCTTCCGGAAATAGATGGAAATTGAATTGATTTGAGCTTGAATTTTGCAAAAAGACCAAAAAGCAACCCAACCCAGTATTGAAAGGTAGTGGAGATGCAAAAACCAATTGTTGGAAAAGCCAATTATTTTCTTTCCTATTTGCTATTGACTCTGGAAATATTCCTGTTAAAATCCAAATATTATATATTATTAACTAAATATTGAAAAAATGATGCATGTACTTTCGAGCCTTGCATTAAAATGGAAAATTGCGTTCGCCATTTCAATCCATTCTGGAATGAAATGTAAAACATTTGTGTGATTTTCAGCCAGGAATAAATATCCATAAGTCCAAAGAAGTAGAAGAGGATTTTTGAAAATTGACCGGTCCACAAGAGATTCCCACGAAATGAATATTAATTTTATCAAATAAATTGTGAAATATATTGAAATTAAATAATTTATCCAAATACGATTAGGTTTTAAGTAAAGAAATTTGTTATCTTGATTATGGTTAATTAAAATGGGAACAGAAAATACATTTGAAAATATATTCAAGAATTTACAAAATAAATCTTTACATTTATTGGTAAGCATTTTTTTTAGGAATATCGTAGAAAAATTTTGCCTGTTGATACTGAAGGATATCGGATTAGTCTGATGATCTGATCGTAGGTATACTGATAAAATATTCAGTAAAATACTGATAATTACCGAGCAAGAATAGGCAATTTTAATCAACAGTTTTCAACTTTTAATATGATAGAAAACATTAAATTTGATACACGTGCTCAAATTATTTTCAATTGTACATACAATTTATGAAATTCTTCATGAAAAATTGTTAGATATTCTGATAAAAATTAAAAGTATTTTATAGTGGATAGACGATGGAAAAGATAAAAATAATTATACAGTATTATCGATGAGCTTTGTATTTTAAAAATATATTGTGATCATTTAAAATAGTTCCAGGATTTTTCCTTTTATGATTTTTAAAAATATTAGCAATTATACATATCATTTCCCGAATAGCATAAGCAAAATATTTGTTTTTGGCAATAAGATGACGTATAGTCCAATTTCTTGCAAACTTTATCGCATGAAGGTCTATCGTATCCTCCGCAAGGCTAAGAATATACGTATTTGTACAATATATTTCATAATTATGATATAATCATTTAATTAATTTATACCAAATCAACATCGCGGTAATTCGGCGGATGTTTGATGCATCCGTTTCTTCTAGCAGGTTTTCGCGTTGTTGATGCAAGTCCGAAAAACGTCTTCATCACGACCTTTGGCGCTGGTGAGGAAGACTGAGATTTGACCTCCTTCTAAAAATATTTTTTAAATTATAAGATTTTAAAGAATTTCAAATAAAAGAAAAGGAAATTACAAAAAATGCACAAAGAGTTGCAATAAACGCAAATATAAAAAGTGAACTTAAAATCCTCATTTTAATTCTTCAATATTTTTTTACTAAATAAATAATTTCCTTTAGCGAATGTAAGGTAAATGACAATTGATTGAGATATTTAAATGTGTTTAAGTGAATTATATCGTTTCGCAATAATTACATGTATTTTATTAGCGAAAGAACGAGTTTCTAAATCTTTTCTTTTTAATTTGCTAATTGTTAATTTACAAATCTCATGACCTAAATTAAAAATTATTTCGCAATAAATTAATTGATAGCATCCAACCAACTTTAATTCTTTTAAGGATGAAAACAAGAATTTATTAAATCAATAGGGAATCCCAAAATATTCTAAATAGATATAATGCATTTATTACAATATTATGTATTTTAAATATATTTTAAAATTCAATAGGTTTAGCATAGTCGATATATTTATATGTAAGAAACAAATTAATTGTTTGATCCAAAATAATTTGAAGGATCATAATATATGACTCATTATTATAAACAAAAAAGGATCCAATTTCCAGTCCAAGTCGCTGAAATGATTTGAAATCAGCCAAAAATTCTCTCGAAACCTTTTTCAAATTCTCATCAAGGGAATCTTTTTTGGTGTCCTCAAGGCCAAATTGAATGAATTCCCCACTAAAGATATTCAAATTCCCCATCAATCGAAAAGATATCCAATTTACTACAATTCCACAGATGCCAATTACTGGGATGGCAAAATAATGTGGAAAATATTGCCAATGTAGCATCTTGACGCCGCCATAAAGGCTAATGATTATGAGAAAAACAGTGCCGGACATGATATATGGAAAATATATACGAGCAACTGAATTAAAGTCTCTCATTAGTGTTTGAAATGCCATATATTTGCTTGTGTAAATCTTGTTATCAATATTATCAACTACTCCTCGATTCATAATTGCCGAGCTGAAATTTTTATATAGAATTATCGCATTATCAATTTATCAGGCATCAATTTTGGATACGTTAATATTATATTTTAAAAAAAAATATTTTTAACGATACATAAAATAAAATTTTAAATAAAATTTTACTTAATATCTTCGATCCAGGTTGAGATGTAAACAGCGAATATTATTACGAAGGTACAAAGTAGAAAAACGGTTGTGCTACCGGCCAACGCAATATAAATCTCTACAAAACTCCAAAGTAGATTTACTAGGAAAGGTCTTTCACCAAAAAAGAGGTTGATAAAGTATCTTGGAGCGTATGGAGTGTGATGATAAGCAAAAGCTGCAAAAAGACTCATTGGATAAAGGGTGAAATACAAAAGTTTTGAAAAAGGTTCCGCTAATTTTGCCAGAGGTGGTACTTTTGGTTTGAATATTTCTGCAAATAGATGAAGGTTTACATTAAAAAAAGAAAAAAAAAGCATGGGACCTTTAGGATCCTTATAAAAATTACAGATAAATATTTTAAAATACATATTAGCTATATTAAAGTCGAAAAGCATATATTTTTATATTTAAAACCTTTTTTGTATTCTTCAAATAAGCCAAGTCCATTTAGGAAGGCTACAATTTGTCTTCCATTTGAAATTATCATCATTTCCAATATTATCATCAATCCATAAACGCCAACATAAAATAGATCTACGCAAAAATAATATTGAGATTTTTTATTGATTCATTTAATTTTCAAACCTATATATATCAATCCTGGTTGATAATCCTCATGGGTTGATAACCGGATGAGCTGTATTGTGATATATGATACATGGGTAATGGTCATTCCACAAATCATCCGATATTTAATTTCTTTCTTTCGGTTTGTGGTCCATAGGAATTCCCTCTTTTGAATACTCCATTCCATTGGGAAGTAAAATAATTCCCCCAGGGCCAAGTATGGGATTAGGTGGAAAAGGGATTAGGTGGAAAATTAAAGATGATTTTATAGACATTGCAATGCAATTTGATAGAATTTTTTGTTCAAAGGATAGAACTGATAGAATTAGGACATTTATAATTTATGGTTTGAAAAAATGAAAATTATATAAAGGTATTCTTATAATAATAATATTGTTTATTAACATTATTTAATTAATTTATACACGTTTCTTATAAATTAATTTTTGGAATTGATTAAAATTGAAATTGACTTCTGTATTGTAGATAGGATTAGGTATAGGAATGTGCATCCAATATACGGTTTTAGCATTAAGGATAACTAATCCTAAGTACAATATTAATCATATTCATCATTTTATAAAGACCCGGGAGAGGATTGAAATTAAAGTAAATTAAAAACCTTTAATAGGTACTACTACTATATAATTCTTCAATAATAATTTTAATTATAATATTAATATTTAAATTACATTTGTTCTAGCTAGCTGTTCACTTAATCTGAATCAATACAATAAAGTAGGTAGCAAGCGTTGCAAATATCTAATTTTTAAAATAAAAATATTTCAATATTGCTCAAAATATTATTATTAAAAAATATTTATCTTACCGTTGTTAAAAGATGTTTGTTAATTTTGAAATATGAACATGGAGCAATGTAATGCCGGTTTGTTCCAATCTTATCCGTGGTCATTTGTATCTAAAATTATATCTAGGTAAATTAAAATTTTAAGATAAATTTTTTATGAGATTTTTACCCGAAATTTCAAATCCTCTGAAATATTTCCAGAATTATTTGATCCAATCCGATAAAGATGGGCTTGAAATTCTTTGATTTGCTCATCCAATAAAGTTCCATGCCTTGTAAGCTCATAAAGAGTGTATGTAAAAATGAGGGTGGGTGCTAATGAGGATGAGGATTGAGTTATTTCTCCCTCAATAGCACTAGTCACCGTGAAAAAGCAAGTCCCAATAATTGCAATTAATAAAAAAGATATAAGAATCAAAAGGTTAACTCCAGAAATCTTATTAAAATCAAAAATAATGGCATCAATTCGGAAAAACGCTTTGATGCATTTCGTAAGGTTCTTTTCCAAATGTTCGGTTTTTTCCAACTCTTGGTTTAAAATCTCCATTAATCCTATATACAACTTCATGAAAAACATAAGATAAATTCCCATTGCAATATGATAGCTCGTGGTTAAAATGAATATAGTAGATGTAAATGAAAGGTATGTCATTGAAATGACATTTGATTTTTGTTTGAGAATGGCATCTTTCATATTATTTAAAATGGATGAATTAAGCCAACTCAGGTCAAACATGACTAGGCAAAAAATAACTAAAATTAAGATGAAAGAATAGATGATATGGGGTAAAATGGTGGTCAAAATTTGAAATTTCGAATTAGATTTTATTCGATCAAATACTTTGGAAGCTTTAGGGGACTTGAGTTCAATTAGAGAGTGAATTTCTTGCAAAAGATTGACATTTTTTCGAATAAAATCAATTGGTTCTTCTTTGTAAACAAGTGCAGATATTTTGTAGGTTAATGGAGGGATCCCATTCAGAAAATTTAAGATTATGAACAAATATCTTTCCGTGATACCAAAATTTTCCTCGGCAAAATTGTTCAGGATAACGGTCAGAAATTCGAAAGTAGATATTAATTGAAGAAAAATTAAAATCGCTGAATAAAATGAAAGATAATTGAATCGGGGATTTTTCAAATTATAATTTTTGTAGGTTAATGTGAGGAATCCATTAAATTTCATAAATTTTATCGGCCAGCTTCCAATTTGAAGTAATTGATGCTCAAATGATATATGGGGAGATTCCAATTGATTAGGTTTGGATTTGATGGTAATCATTTTGAAAATATGTTGAATTTTTTTAAATTCTTTCTCAAATATTGCTAAAATTGAATTGGTTTGGGCTGCCTTTGGGAAGGACACTAAAATTAATATTCGACTAATTTTTTTCACAAAATAAAAATGCATTTTCACTCTTTGAATATTTTATTAATAAATTATGCGCACTTAAAAATTACTTAATTTAATTATAAAGTAATCAATTACTCGTATTTTCAATTTGCATCCTCTTAAGTATATTATTTGCTCAAAAAATTCTAGAAAAAATATTCTTGAAAAGGCTTCTGTATTATCAATCGATTCTGTTCACAAGAAGGTTCATACTACAATATAAAGACACCTTTTGAGAATCTATATTGCCCTTTAAATATAATATTTTTTTCCCATAAGAAAGCACAAGAAAACTGTTCCATATAAAATTATTGCTTGCCTATTTAAATGATGAAAATAAGTAGTATCGGCAAGCGTACTATATTATAGAGAAATGCTTGCCATTTTAATTGAAACAAACGTTTTTTGGAAAGCCCCCTTCGTGTATTATGAATATATTGTACTTAATTCACCTTTATTTCCTTATTAATTTTTTAATAGATATTCAATATAAATAAAAATTATTAAATTATTTATTTATGAAACAAATATTGTTAAATATATTGAAAAAATAGTGTAAAAATAAAATAGAAATATTTCTAAAATATAACATCAAACTTTAGTATTTTGAGTATGTGAAACTACTCGTAAGAAATAATGAAAAAATTATCCAAATTAAAAGAAATGGAAATACGTACTTTTTCCTTCAAAATAAAAAAACCCGAAATTCAAAAGAAAGAGGATTTTAGGTATTTTAACTTTTAAACAATAAAATGAGATCCGTCTCATTTATACATCAGTCTTTGCATTGTCATTTCCATTGAAAAGAATACCTCCTGGAGAATGTTGTTCAGATCGAAGCTCGAGCAAAAATCCGTGGACGATCCAAATTGTTGTGAATCTGTAGGCGATGAAGAGGAATTCCAAGATGAGAAGTGGGGTCAGCCCAAGGATTACAGTCATGAACACACATGCCAGGAAATACAAGATTGCAATTGTTGAGGTCATCTTAAACCACAAATTTATCTTGCGGCAATCCCTCTGAAAAAAAAATAGAAACAAATTATTAAAAAATCTATGCACGTTAAACTATCGTACATATTATAAATTTATAATACAATAGATAGTAGATATACATACATATATACGTATGTATTTTAGCTATTCTACTGATAATATTACGATATTGGAATTTGTTCTTACGTCCTTTGACCCTCGAAAGATGAGAAAGTTGAGATAAAATTGCAAAACCCCGCACACTAGGATAAATTGTATATAATAACACATATCGTATAGCATAATAAATTTTATATAGTAATTTTAAAAATCAATATTTCTTACAAATGATTGGAATTGAGATTGCCAGGAAATGCCCAAGGGAGAAGCTGACTTTACTCCACCCTTCGTGGGTTCCATTGGAATACGTGACATTTTCGTTCAGATTCTCATATTCTACGACGCTGAATAGTAAAATCAATTTAGTATATAATACCGAAAACTTAATCTGAAATTAATTCTGCTTGTAATTTATAAAAATACTTACTAAACATGGATGAGAATTGTAACCATTTGGACTATTGCAAATCCATAAACAAGTGCCCAAAGGAAATAGTCCACATAGGAAATGATTTTAGATCTGTCCTGAGCCGATGTCTTTGGCGAAAGTCTCCCGAAAGACATATTTGGAATTCCAATAGCCATTGCAGAAATTTGATGAAAATGCTCGGGATTTTTAAAAAAATGGCTTGTCTTTTCACCGAAAGCTGGAGGAGGAATGCCTCCCTTCAAATTATATATTCTTGGTAGGCCCTTAAGATCTTTTTAAATAGCTAGGTCTTAAGATTATGTGTCATGCACCAAATGGTTCAAACTTCGAACTCAGGACAAAGTCCCCAAGTCTCAAGAAAGATTATGTTTATATGTAAGTATGACTATGTACTACAATACATATGTATATGTATACCGAGTCAGTACACCTAAGAGCTTAAGATAGGAATAAGAGCTTTAGGCCTTAGGCCGATCCTTACATTTACATTTGATATACCAGTACGTACAAATTAGGACTATGTATTGTATGTAGTACAATATTACGTGAAAAGAGTTCAAGGGGAGACCCTTTCATCTTGGAGGAACCCTCAAGGCTGTAAAAAGGTCCTTGGACCTACCTTAAGGCACCTACTAAAGCGTATGGTCTCCCGTTATTCTTAGATTCCTCAGTAGTGAGAAAAATATTTTTTATACTTTACAAATTCCAGGAATTCGAATATCGTTTCCAGATTTTAAATAAAACGTTTTAAACGTTTTTGAGCCTAAATAAATTTAAATGTCGCTGGTTCAATTCATCCTAATATTTTTCCTGCTCCCTTTTTCTGCGGCTGAAGATCCGGGGTAAATTCATTAAAATATTAAAATATTCCAAATTACATCTCGTATGTATAATTTTAATTGGATATGTAGAAATGAGACGAATAATGATATTCCAATTGGTTTAACTGAAGATTTGAATAATCTCGACTCGAATGACAAAGATGCACTTATTTCCGACCAGATACTCCAACTGGAAATCAAAAAGGTACCCAAATTTACTTAAAAAAAGTTTTTAATCAATCAACTTTATTGTATAGGAGGTCAGAGAATCCAACAATGCTCTCCTCGGCCTTGTGGCAAATCTTTCTATGCAGCTGGAGAACCTCCAAAAGGTAAATATTTCCAAATAACTCCTAAAAGTGAAGCAATTGATTTTTTTAAAGGAAATTGGGGCTATTCGCGAAGGGCAAAATATTTCTCAACGTTCCAAATGGTCTCAAGTGTCACTTGAGGAAGAATCCAGCCCAAATGTACGTTTATTTTATAGGATTTTATCTAAAGTTTTATAAATTCTCAAATTCCTCATTTAAGGATACACTGGGAACATTGAATGAACAGATTTTTGTCATTGAAGAGGATTTCTCGGATGGGGAATGGAGCTCAAAATGGACCACATTTATTCCTCAACCAATTCACAAGTACCAGGTCTCACCTGGGGGTGGCCTGACCTTTAAGACTTCGACAACCCCGGATTTTGATTGTTCAGGAACAAAATTTAAGATCCTCCGTTCTTTCCAACCTTTCCATCTTACCAAATCACGGGTCATCCTTCAATTCTCTCTGGGAAATCCGGAATCACAAGGGGTACCTTTTCGTGTTTTGTTCAGAAAGCAAGCCGAGTTGCAAGTGTCCCTTAAGGGTTGCTCTAAATCCGATGAGTCAATATTCTCTTTTAGAATGTCCACCGAAGCTAGATATGCCAAGTTAACCTACAACTCTTCACCTCCCGTCAATTTCTATTTGCGGACAACCACAAAATGGGACCAGAATGAAAAAGATACTGCCATTTATACTCTGACCATTGATACGGCAGAGGGGGTTGTCGTATTCGGATCAAATGATACCAGAATTGAATCAGACACATACACCTGGCCAGATGGTCATCAAATTGACCTTTGTTCTATTGAAATAACATTCCTAAATATGGAAAATGAGAGGAAATTCGAGTTTGATAACTTTCTTTTGACAAATGATGAGGTGTTGGCGTCGATTCGGAGGAGAAATATTCTCAGGAGTTGGGGTGTTCCTGAAATTGCTCGAAGGAGTGGACAGGGGGAGGATTCTCCGCTTCTGACCAAAGGAAAGACATTTAAAATACCTCATACAAAAAGATTTGGCCCATTTGGAGATATTTTGAATATGACCCTCTCTATGCTTCTTGGGAAGGATTGTTAAATATATTTTTACATTCGGTTATTTTATTTCGATTTAAATTGATTCATTTTTAAGATTATTAATATTTTAAATTTTATTTATCTATCAATGTAAATAATTTCCAAACAAAATTCATTTCAATAAATTAAAGATAAATATGAATCTTTAAGAATTAAATTTCTTTAAAAGCGAAGAAAGTTTCCATTAAAATTTTTTTATTAGTCCCTTTCTAACTTTTGTTGGAATATATTTTTTTAAGTAAAATTAAATAAAATGGACATCATAAAAAAGCCAAAAATTTCATTTGTGAATCCTGAAATTACTTTTGGTGGAATCGAGGATGAAATATTTTTCACAAAATCTTTTTTAAACATCTTTTATTATAAAGGATTCATTCCATTTAAAATTGAATATGATTCGAAAAAGAGAGAATATTTTAAAAAAGCCCGAATCTCAAATCAGCTTATTTCCGGAATTATTTTTATGTTAAATATGTTTTATTTAATTTCTAATTTTATCCTGACAGTCCATTATCTATCAAATCAAAAGAATAAAAATTTCTTTCGAGATATAAGCACTCGTTACATGACTCTATTCGTTTCAAATATCACAGCCATTTTTATCCTGATAAATTTTTCCAATGCAAAATCTGATTTATTTTTGAATTTCTTCAACGAGTCAGCAGTACTTCTTCAGGAAGTTACTGGAAATTTTAATAAATCAAAAGTATGGTAAAAAAATTACAGATATATGATTGCAAATATATCTGTAATTCCTGATATTCTAGATATTCTATAACATACCTTTATGCAAAAAATTAATTTTATTATTAAATAAATAATAAAAGAATTGATTAATTTAAATAAATGCAAATAATATTAATATATTGTATTAGATGCGAATTTTCAAAAATGCAATCATGGGGGCTTATTGGATATTTTTCATAATGAGCCTCTCAATGGAACTTCATTTCGGCAATTTTTCCTTTGAAGAAATCCTTTTATTCAGAACAAATCAAGCCTATTTGATTTTTGACACTCAAAGGATAAAAAAAGGTCTGAATAAATATTTTTAAAATACATATTTTTTTAAAAATTTAAAAACAAATACAATATTAAAGCAAGTGATTTGACAAATTTTGACAAATTCGTGGGAATGATGACAATTGTGGGGATTACTTACACAAATATTATAATTTATGTCAAGTATTTATCCGCACTTGCTTTCTCTCTGGATTTTTATTTTATAATTCATCGTTTCATTAAGCATGCCGAAGCAATGCCCATTTTGGTAAATTATTTTACCTTTGAACATTAACTAATGTTACATTAAATTTTTTATCAAATATTTTTTATTTTTATATTAGGGTTTTAAACTAATTCAAAAATTATTCAAATGGAATAAAGTTGCGAATCGAGCTTTCCAAAATCATATATTCTTTTCCGTGTCTTCATCAATATTTATCGGAGCAGCATGTGTCCCAACTATGCTCACTCTCAGTCCTGTACATAATATATTCTACTCATTTTTCTTTATTTTCAACATTTCCACTTTACTATTTGCAGCAAAAGCTAATGCGATTGTATAATTGGAATAAATTGATATTTATTTTAGATATCATTAAATTAAGATTATTTTATTTGCAGAGTTATGGGCTGATTGAATTGTTGGACTTTCATACAAAGAAAAATTATGAAAATGATGTGCATATAATGCTTTTGACGACAAGGATCACCTTGAATGACATTGGCGTTAAAGGCGGGTCCTGTTTTACTATCACCTTTGGCTTTGTCGCGAATGTATTGACTTTTTAAAATTATTTGAAATTTAAAAAATATTTAATCAATTTTATTTTTCTAGCTTTTGACCATCTTTGGAAGTTATATTGTTATATGCTTTCAGTTTGGGAGTATTTAATTAAATGATAAGTTTATCAAATAACAAATATAAACATTGTACCGTAGTGCTTATTCTTACAATATACAATACATTTTCCCCCAAATAAATTTGTTTGGAAAGAAAAATGAAATATGTAATTTAGATATTATTTATCTATTAAAATGTAATTTATTGATTTGGGAATGAATCAATTTTTTGAAAAATTAATTTCCCCAACGCTTAAAATTTGCAAGATTCCTTCTTGCAATTTTTCCAGTATTTCCTCGTGGGAGACTTGGTATGATGAAAACGCCTCCATGCAAATGTTTGTAGGAAGACAATTTAGCTAAAATGAAATATCAAATCATATATTTAATAATCTTTACAATCAAGCAAGAGAGTCTCACAATTTGCAAATATTTTGACGTCTTCCTCGAGCTGTGAAGAGGGCATATAACCGATCTTTAGAGTAATGAAAGCTCTAGGATCTCCATACTTAAAAACATTTTAAAACCTTAATTAAAAAAAAATATTACGATATATTAAAATTAATAAACTACCTGTTCAAATGGCTCAGGAACTACAACGCATTCTGCAACAGCCTCATGCATCATAATAACATTCTCCACCTCGCTAGGTGAGATCTACAATATCTTGAGATTATTTACCTTTATACTATATCATCATTAAAATAATAATTAACCCAACATGAAGCAAAGTTTCTGAATGCATCTTTAATTCGATCTATCACGAATATGAACCCATTTTCATCGAAATATCCTAAGTCGCCAGTCGCTAGCCAATTTCCAGGTAATATCGTTTTGGCTGTGTCCTATTTTTAAATGATTATGTTTTCTTATATCAGAGAATTTAAAAAGCTCATATCGTAGTACGATATTTAAAATTAATATTCGTACAATATTAGGTACTACTACCTACCACTGGGTTTTTGTAATATTCGTGAAAAATAGCATCACTCTGAAAAAGAAGCTCTCCCATTTGATTTGGTCCAAGGAATTCTCCAGTTTCGGTGTCCCGGATTTTAAGGGACGTTTGAGGAACTAGCTTCCCAATGCTCACTAGAGGGCTCCCTTGAATTTAAATATAAGCCATTGCCAAATTAAAAAAAAATGATACACCTATATTGATATACCTTCATAAATTAATCGCTTTTGTTCCCGATTAGGTACAATTGTTGATGATGTCAAGCTCACTTCGGTCATCCCAAAATGCTAAATATCTTACTTTTAAATATTCATTTTAGCATTTTATTTCCAAATAAAATTACTATTGCAATTGTCTCAATTTTAGGAAGAGATGAGAGCAACTCTTTGTAAAACTCTTCTTTCATTACAGCAGCGCCAGTATTGATATGCCTCAGTGAGCTAAAGTCCCAATCTTTCACCCGAGGATCATGGACAAGTGACACAAGAAGGGGTACAATAAGGAATAGAGTTTCAATCTAATTTTAGAGGATAATTTACTTTCATGATTTTTTAAATGCTGTAGATATATTGAATTTTTATTTACCTTATATTTCGGAATAGCCTCTAATCGTTCAACGCTGAAATTTGCTCTGATAATATATTGCCCAGTAGAAAGTAAAGCCAAACAATACTGTGAACCTGCATATAAATTATATGAAATTCTGTATAATTAATCAATATATAAAAATACAGACTTCTTAAATTCCTTATTTTACAAATATTTCATTTAAAATAAAATTACAGGAAATATGAGTGGTTTTTCCAAACCAAAGGTAAGGTTTCGTTATATCTGAGGAAAATGGAATAATCTCATCCTGCAAACAAGCGTAGATCATATTTCGATTGTTGAGGACACATCCCTTGCTTGGGCCGGTAGTTCCCGAAGTTGGCATAATTAGTACTGGGTCGCCAATTTGACCTTGAGATTTTGGAATCTCAATTTCCGGGTCATCAATTAGCAAATCCTGAACGGAGTGGCATCCATTTGGGATTTCTTGCCCAAATACAAAAAGAGTGACATCTGGCGGAAGTTTTCCACTTGAAATCAAATCATTTGCTGTGCTGATTTCACAAACCAGCCAGCGTGAATTCGTTTCTTCGATCTTGTTTAGGATTGTTTCTATTAAAGCATTAATCATTAGATTTTATATAGAGCTTGAAAATTAAGTAAAACCAGCATTCTCCTCAATATAGATGCTTCTAGCACATCCATTTGCACGCCAAATCCCCAATAGAATTGAATAAATTAGCCCGGCATCTATTGTGGTATATATTACAATATCTCCTTTCCTGAGTCCACGTTTCCAAAATGATTTGGCGACAATTCCACTCAAATGTTCGTAATCCGAAAAATTGTAAATCTTCTCATTAACTAAATCCATCTAAAAAATATTTCATATAATTCCACATTGTAATAAATAACATTCATTTAATCTAATACCAATGATTCAGTCCTTCCATTCTTGGAGAATTCTCGGGCCCTTCTCAAAAAATATTCATGGAATGTTTGCTCCGAAGGATATTCAATTTTTAATGAACTAGTTGATTTAAGTATACTCATTTTTTAAATATCTAATATAAGTACTTCTTCGAATATGTATACAATTCAAGTAAAATTTTAATAAACGAAAGAATGAATGCAAAAATTGCATGGTGTTCAATTTATACCAAGATTAAAGTTAATCATGGATCATCTTGAGGGTTAGGCAATCAATATATCATTAATAAGTTTATGTGCATAATTTACTTTAAGTTTAAACTTGTCTCTACAAAAATTAAGTTAACATGTCCGTTTTTGGGATCAAAGATCACACGTGGCTAATATTGAGCTACATAAAGAGGAAACGTTGCTTTTTTTTATTTTTAGCTTCTACTAATAATTTAAAAAAATTACATCTACTAGCTATACTACATTTATATTACAATATTTCGCAATATAAATATAAAGAAATAAATCTTTATAATTATTGCTTTGATTAAACTGCTCTGATATGGGAATATATGATATGTATAATGTATATCCGCTAAGCTTCACAAATATTTATGTATTGACTTTGGTATGACCCTTTATATTTTTCTCATAAATAGATAACTACTTATATTGAGATATCTATTATATATCGGATATGCAAATTATCCTACATATATTCTCAATCATGTTGGAGTATACTAAGGATATGATTATTTTTTCTCAAGACAATGAATAAAAAATTGACACAATTTATTAGGGAAGTTTTTGAAATGATTAAAATATTCATAAATGGAATTGGTTAATTAAAGTAAATATTTTCACAACATTTCATTAAATTAAAGATATAGATCTTTAAGAAATTTCAATTCATTAAAGATAATAATCTTTAAGATTAAATTTCTTTAAAAGCTTAGAAATTCAATTAAAGTTATTAGTTCTTTTCTAACTGCATAATATTTTAAGCATTTAATTTTTATTAAAAATAAAATGGACATCATAAAAAATACAAAAATTTCATTTGTGAAGCCTGATATTACTTTTGGAGGATTTGAGGATGAAATATTTTTCACAAAATCATTTTTGAACATCTTTTTTTATAAAGGATTTATTCCATTTAAAATTGAATATGATTTGAAAAAGAGAGAATTCATTAAAAAAGCTCGAATTTCTAATCAGATTATATCCGGAATTATTTTCATAATTAATATGATATTTATGATTTCTAGTTTTATTCTGACCGTCCATTATCTTTCGAATGATAAAAAGAAAAATTTCTTTCGGGATATAAGCAGTAATTATATGACTTTATTTGTTTCAAATATCACAGCCATTTTTATCCTGATAAATTTTTCAAATGCAAAATCGGATTTATTTTTGAACTTCTTCAACGAGTCAGCAGAACTTCTGAAGGAAGTTTCTGGAAATTTCAATAAATCAAAAGTATGTCTTTATATAAATTAAATTAAATTAAATATAAAATTTAAAATGAATATTTAAAAAATAAATAATTAGATGCGGATTTTCAAAAATGCATTCATAACGGTTTATGTAATATTCTTAATATGGAGCCTGTCAATTAACCTAGATTTCGGTTTAGTTCCTTTTGAAAAAGTAATTTTCTTCAGATCTAATGAAATTTACATGATGCTTGGCTCGCCAATCATAAAAGGAGGTATATTGTGTAATATTAATATTTTAGATAAATCAAACAATCTTTTAAATATATTTTGCTTAAATTACAATAAAATATTCATTTTATTGTAATTTAAGCAAAATATACTTAAAAGATATATTGTAACAATTTTTCCAGTGAGCGATATGACATATTTTGACAAATTTGTGGGAATGATGACGATTTTGGGAATTGTTTACACAAACCTCATAATTTATGTCAAGTATTTATCCGCACTTGCTTTCACTCTGGATTTTTACTTTATAGTTCAACGCTTCATAAAACATGTCGAAGCAATGCCCGTTTTGGTAAAATACTTATTTTACAAAATCTAAGACATAATATATCCTTAATTCTGCAATAGGATTTGGAGCTAATAGAAAAATTATTTAAATGGAATAAAGCTGCGAATCGAGCATTCCAAAATCATATTTTCTTTTCCGTTTCTTCATCAATATTTATCGGAGCAGGGTTTGTTCCAACCTTGTTCAATCTTAATCCATTGCATGTTTTATTCTACACATTTTTCTTCATTTTTAACGTTTCCACTTTATTATTTGCAGCAAAGGCTAATGCGATTGTATAATTAAAATAAATTGGTATTCAAATGTCATAAAATTATTTTATTTGCAGAGTTATGGGCTGATTGAATTGTTAGACATTCATGCAAGGAAAAATTATGAAAATGATTTGCACATAATGCTTTTGACTACAAGGATCACCTTGAATGATATTGGTATTAAAGGAGGGTCTTGTTTTACCATCACCTTTGGCTTTGTCGCGAATGTATTGACTTTTTAATATTATTTGGAATATTTTAAAAATAATTAATCAATTTAATTTTTCTAGCTTTTGACCATCTTTGGAAGTTATATTGTTATATGCTTTCAGTTTGGGAGTATTTAGTTAAATGATAAGATCATCGAATAACATTTTAACATTGTGCCCACCGTAGTGCTTATATTATACTTATAAAATAATATACAATTATTGTATTATGCCTTTACCAGATATAAATTCATTGGAAAGAAATATGAAATATGTAATTTAAAGATTAAATATTTATATTCGTAATTTATTGATTTAGGAATCAATTTTTTGACAAATAAATTCTCTCTTCTCTCATCGCTTAAAATTTGCAAGATTCCTTCTTGCAATTTTTCCAGTATTTCCTCTGGGAAGACTTGGTATGATGAAAACACCTCCATGCAAATGTTTGTAGGAAGACAATTTAGCTAAAATTATTATATATATCAAAACTTATATTTTTTCAATAAATTTTTCATTGAAATCTCACAATTAGCAAATAATTTAACTTCCTCCTCAAGCTCTGACGAAGCCGAACATCCGGCCTTCAGAGTAATGAAAGCTCTTGGATTTCCAACCTTTTAAAAATTTCCTAAATGTAATATTTTTATATTACATAAAAAAATGTATTTTTTTTGTTTAATACATATGAAATGGTAAAATACTTGTTCAAAAGGTTCAGGAACAACCAAGCACTCTGCCACAGCTTCATGCATTAGAATTACATTTTCCAGCTCACTTGGCGAAATCTATACATTACGGATATTTTTAAAATTAAAATATTTTTTTTAATAAACAAAATCTACATGATTTCCCGTTGACATTCCTTTGAATGTTTCTTTTACTCGGTCCTCCAAATATACGAATCTAAAATTAAATATCAATCAAATATTATATATTCTCATCCTCAGTAATATTTGGAGTAGGTATATACCCATTTTCGTCGAAATACCCAAAGTCTCCAGTCGCGATCCAATTTCCCGGTAATATTGTTTTGGCTGTGTCCTAATTTTAAAATGATTATGTTTTTATCTGAGAATTTTGAATGCTTATTTAAATGTATTGTAGAGCGCATAATATATTATATATAACTATATAACTGTACTATATATTATAGTATATACCACTGGGTTTTTGTAATATTCGTAAAAAACCGAATCATTCTGAAAAAGAAGTTCTCCCTTTTGATTTTGTCCAAGAAGTTCTCCAGTTTCGGTGTCCCGAACCTTAAGGGACGTTTGTGGAATTAACTTGCCGATGCTCACCAGAGGGCTCCCTTGAATTTTAAACATAAGCCATATTTGCACATTTGAAATAAATTGTATCATATAATATACAATATTAGTATGTACCTTCGTAAATTAATCGCTTTTGATCTGGATTTGGTACAATTGTCGATGTTGTTAAGCTCACCTCTGTCATCCCGAAATGCTAAATAATTTTATTTTTGGTTCAGCTCCTTTATTCCAAAATAAAATTAGGTAGGTACTATTGCAATTGTTTCAATTCCTGGAAGTGATGAAAGCAGCTCTTTGTAAAACTCTTCCTTCATTACTGCAGCCCCGCAGTTAATATGCTTCACCGAACTAAAATCATAATTTTTTGCCCGAGGATCATGGACAAGTGGGACAAGAAGCGGTGTTACAACAAATAGATTTTCAATCTACGTTTGAATAATTATATTATCACTTTT
>JAAZTK010000731.1:0-17838 GCA_036507255.1 Megalothorax incertus
CTCTGTTTGTCGATTTTGCAAAAACCTCGAGCACGTTCCTCGACATTGCGGATTTTTTTCACAAGAGTGTGGTCAATATGAGGAGAGATTCTGTCATCATCTCTAAAAGAGTCATCAAGATATACAAGCTAAAGACAAGCCCACCCGATATCCATTCGGATGTTAAGGAAAAAAAGCCGGGTCGGAAAAGGTTATTATTAGACTTTCTCCAATACAGCTTTCATACAAAATTACTAATAGGCTTGACTCGGGTTCTGACATGGCAAAGGATGAGGATGGCTATTTTGAGATTAGATACTCTCCCTTCCTGATAATGATTCAGGTATTTTTTTAGATCCGAAAAAAAGTCCATTAGGAAATCTCTATCTTCTAACCCCTGATAGCTGGATCCGAACGACAAAAAACAAAAGGGGTGGCTCCAGTTTGAAAGTTTATCCATCGAAGAGAGACAGCGAATCTATCAAGTGTTTCTACAGGCTGGATATGACCTTCTGGAATCGACCTCGAATAAAGTGGTCGAGACTTGCCGTTTAATGAGCGAGATTCCCGTAAAGATCGAGGCTCCTAGTACCAGCCATGGTGGTGGAGATCTGTTAAGGAGGAGTAGAAGTCGGCTCAAGATCAAACAGAACGGGAGAGAAATAACGGGAGCAATGGAGATATTCATTAAGGGCCACTCTCCAAACTCCAAAACAGCCGAGGAAGAAAAGCCCCAGAATATCGATGAGCTCCTTCAGTTATTCTGGTCCAAGTTGGACCAACTTTACGAGAAAAGTTACGAGTAAGTTTTACTTTTGGCACTCTTAAGAAATCCTATATAAATTGACAGAGAGTAACCCAGTTAGGGAAGAGAGATGCAGAAATGTTGTTTAACACTTTCCAATTGCATTTAGGATCCTAAGGCTCGCCAGAGGTACTGCAATTTCTAAGTTCTTCAACCATATAAAACCCTCCCATGCATCATTTAGAGACCCGAGATGCTATTCGCACCTGTTATATTTATATGGAGAGCTTCTATCATTGGAAGCAACCGGATTTTGAATCAAATTCAAGCAGATCTAAATTTCCTACAATGTCCTCCGAGGGGAGAAGGTCTGCTTACTTTGGGAGGCTCCTTAGCCATGAAAAGCATAGAGAAAAAGAGTTGGAGACTGAAGAGACAATTTACCTTAGCCTTGTGGATTTTAGTACAAGGTAATTAGAGGAAAAAGTAATTTGTAATAATTCAAATGTGTGGAAAAGAGCGGCCCCTTTATTTATTCAACACCTGCTCTCAATTATTCTCTAGCATCTACGGAAGAGTAGGACAGACTAACCCCATATACGCGGGAGGAATGCGGATGGCCATTTCGTAAGTACTAAAATCTCCATTTTGCGACCAAGTTAATAGTGTGTCCAAATGAGCCCATTTCCCCACGACTCATGTATTGTGTATGTAAACAGGTCGGAAGAGGATGAGGTTCCTGAAGCTAAGAGCATTATCCCAGAAGTTGAAAAGAGTATAAAAAGGAAAGAAAATACTCCAACCATCGAGGCAAAAAATCCTGAGGCCGATAAAAAATAAATGAGCCTCACTTGATTACTTTCACTTGACTAATTAGTGGATTTTTTCAGAGGGATAATAAACGATTTACTACAGATCTCTTATACAACGTAATCTTGCATATACAGTAAATATATTTACAATAGGATTATAGGTATCACTATCGGCTTACCCTTAGCAGCCCAGAATTATCAGCATTCCACGAGACGACTAAAATATAGATAGGAAATAATATAATACTTATGATAGAGCGCTGCATCTAATATAAAGAAATGTAATTAAATATAACTTACCTGGAATGCCGAGATATCCTGCAAGCTGGAGAAAGTATTGAGATGCGGCTGAAGAGGAAAGAGTAAATCACCCAACATATTAATTTACAAGTTTAATTGAATGTAAACAAAATCTTCAATCTTTAATATAATTATACCAGTGCTTCTCCCATAAGTTTCCGAATTCGTAAGATACAGGATGGCTGGCAAGAGAAGGAAAGATCATAAAGAGCTTATGAATTTCGAATTGTTGAATTTAATTTCACGCCATAATTGCTTTCTCCCTTACCTGAAATGTTCGATGATAAAAAACGCTCACACAAAGAGTCCAGAATATCTGCAAAGCAAAAGATAAGTAGAAAAAACTCATTAAGATCTCTCTGTGTATGGAATTCAACTGCAGGAGTGGGAGATTAAATGAGGTTTGTAAAAAAGCAGCCCTTAACACATTAATTTGCATTTTTACTAGGAATTTTCATGCAATTCTATCGTACTTTCTTTAATTTCTTTTTTCCTTTGGGGGAAAGTATACCACGAGTATATCTCAATAAATGACTACTACCGAGGAATGTTTTTATCTTTCAAGGGTCTTTTTTCTGTAAATTACGATCTTTTGAAAGAATGCCTGCAGTGCTCTCAATCCTTAGATATAATTCTATAGGGGGAGGGGTTGAATTTTGATATATTTTTACAAGTCTACATTTTATGATGAATAGGAGGATTACGCACATACAACTTGTATCAATCACTGTCCGATTTTTTTATATGAGAGAATAAAATCCAAACATTAATAAAATATCCTGATTGCAAAAAAAGAGGGACGCGGGACCGAAATACCGATATATCCATATCATATTCAAACAAAAAACTCTTGAAAAAAAATTGGCAGTTGGCCTCTAGGCCAAAAAAAAATCACATTTGGGCATAAAAAATCATATTATTTCCAAATCTTTCTAATCAAAATTCACATCAGAATCAAAATTGCCTACTCTACATATCATTTCTGCATTTTATATGCTCATGCTTTTGGAATTCCTTTTCGACCTTTCCATATGGTACACTTTCACCGCTTTCACTCGACCAAAAAGTATCCTATCCTAAAAACTTTTAATTAGAACTTGTTATTCCCTCCAATGGATCACAAGTTTTTCAAAGTAGGTACGTATATTGATTAAATTCTTTAAGTATTCATCCAATAGCCTTTGTTCATCAAACTTTCGTATACTTTCTGGTGTAACAATTCAAGGAAATGGGAAAAGTACATAGATCTAAGATGGAATCAATTAAAAATTCCCTATTTTTCTTCCCAGATCGCTTGGATCAAAATAGGATTAAGATTCCCGAATCTATTCCACTCCGTGTACTTTGTGATCTAAAAATTTTGATTGGATTTCTCTTGAAATTGATGCCTAGCATCCTCCATCTGCTTTTGCTTTCTATGTTTAAACTAGCATTGATTATACTCCTCTAGACTCTTATCTTTTGCTATTGTGCATTTAATATTGAGCTTAGGCGATGATTTGGAACGTTCGAGGAGACATCAATTCATGAGCACATTCCAGAAAGGATTAGGCTTTGCTAGCAAAAAGCCTCTTCTTTTTCGGGGAGAATTGTCGAAAGAAGTGAAATAAAGCCCATTTGGAACATGAAAAGATCGGAGAAAAAAATAAGAGAAGGCGGAGGATAAAAAAGGAAGGACTTAAGTACTACTACTGATATTTGAGAATGAAATATAGCCAGAAAAATATAGCAAATACTAATAATATTATTATTACTAATTCAAATCAAAATACAAGTTTAATTATTATGTTTTTCCTAACCTACACATACGAGTATGAGTATTTTATCAACACTATTTTATCCAAAATTTTACTGGCTATATTTATCCTATATGTTAAGTTTTAGCAGTATCCACCAGACTTTGCTACAAATGAAGAAAAGAAATCACCAAACTTTTGAGTTTTTTGCCAAATCTAATGCTGGTTCGTTCCCCACAAAGTATCTGGCTCATCCTTTTCAAAAGGATGAGGATAAAAGTCCGTTTCAAATTTACCAAAAACTCTTCCAAGCTTCCTTTTTGTGTAATAGAAGAGCATTAGGTTAAAATGGGTCTGAATAAGATATTAAAGACCCTTTTTACCCTCCCGCCGTGGAGGAAACCCGGAGAAAAATCCTAATCTGAAAATGTCTGCTATTCTCTTCCCGAACGAACAAAGTATTACATACTATGTTTGGACTTTATAGACTTGCTTGAACCTCGGGAAAGAAATCCTCTAGAGACAGTATTCAAATTAAAGCTCTGGCACCGTCTGCCCCTTTTGTTACCCCCACGTGGAATTTTAGAAACTTTCATGGAAAGTGAAAGAAGGTACACAATTTCCGTTGCTTTATTATTACCACAAAAATTCTCTAAGGGACTGTCTTCCCACATCTTTTAAAGGAGTAGAATGCTGTCTGAGGTCAAATGTTTAAATTTAAATATACCTAATACCTATACATTAATAAAAGTAAATGTCAACCAATTTCCGACGGCACTTGTCCCACCAATTAAGAAAATTCTGTCTAAGCTGTCAGGTCATTTCCTTTAAGCACGGATAGACCGCAAAGACTTGCTAAAAACTCTGAGACCCGAGACCCGAGACCTTCTTGAATACCTACTCGACTCGTAAATAAATAATCAAGAAATAGGATGTGGGAATTTGCTTTGGGGAAACAACCGCTAAATGGATCTCCTAATTCGAATTTAAATATTTTAATTAGTGAAGTCTATATCCTTTGTATCGTATTCTTAAAACGCTTTTCAATAATTTCTAATAATATTAAGAATATAGTGAAAGTGTAACAACTTTACATTTCTACAATAGGTATGATCAGTACTTTTCTTGGACGATTATCTTTCACAAATTTACAAGCTACTCTTTCCCATTCTAGATTTCATTTTAGATTAGTTTTATTCCACTAACGACTCAAGCTTTAACTTCTTATACTGATATTGCAAACTTACTCGAAATGTAAATTTTACGGGGGAGTGAGTTTCAAATCTACTCTCTCTGAATAATAGTAGTACTTGAATATTTCTTGATCTTTTCATAGCTCAAAGAACTACTCTTTCCCGATTACCCCTATGAATATTTATTGAAATGTCCCTTAGAATTGAATTCCTCGAGTTCAAGTAGGTGTTACTTTTAATATCTTTATATTGAAAACTCTGAAAAATTTCCCCCTCAAATTAAATGCATAAATTCTACAGACTAGTAGAATACATTCTAGCCAAATCCAAAAGAAACATAAATTCCAAATGAGACATATCCGACAAACCGTTCTTAAAGTTAAACCGACCCTCTTCAACCCATCTTGATCTCATAAAGAAGCTGCGAGGAATGGGATTTGAGGCTTTTAGCCTAAATGTCCTTAAGCCACTCAACTTTCATTCGTAATGCTTGTTTTCAGATGTTTTTTTAAGAAGAAAAATGCAGATCCTCATCCCTCTCGTTATTTCAGTTACATATTTCAAATTTCCGACTGACATTCATGGAACTCGAGAATAAGAATGAATGACTTTGCAAATAATGCTCGAGAGATTATAGAAATAGGTTAAAAGTGAATGTTTGAAGAGTGGATAAGTAAATTCCTTCAATTTTGTTGCCTTTTCCAACTCACTTAATTCAATCAGACTCCTAAAACAATATTATTTCCTCTAGGTTTTTTAAATTTACAAATTTCATAAAGGAGCTACTCTTAAAATAACCTCTATGAACATCAGGTACCCTTTTTCATTCTGAAACAACTAAAGGAATTCAATTAAACTTTGCTAAGGGCTAGCCATATCTACTTTCAATAGGATCTTCTTATTTTTTAGATACAATGGAGTGCATCAATAAGGAATCTCGGAAATCTAACTTACTAGTAGGATTATGTAATCAAACAGGCTGAAAAAGATTCAATTTCACTCAAGAGAAACGCGGCTCTTTTTGTATACTTTCTCTGGGTAGTGTACTACCATTTGTATAATACTACTTATACGATAAGATACAGACTATACTTGCATCGTAGTATATGAAACTTCATTAAGGATAAGACGCCAGAGGAATATAGAGTTATATCGTATGTTTCTAACTCGGAAATTCAATGAAACCCTATTAGGTAGGTATAATAGTGTCGTATGGTAGAAATACGAGGTCTTTCGATATTCCCTTTGCATTGGTAATGGGTCACTGTATTGAATTTTTAAACTGCTCCCTTTCCCAGGGTTCGGCTTGAAACGAGTTTTCATTCATTCATGCCCATTTACGGGGGAAATACATGGAGTTTTAACGATGATTAAACTCTTAATCGCAAAGCATTGCAAAATGTTTCGAAACGATTCCCAGACTATTTTTGTGCCCAACTAAGCATGAATGATGAAAATACCCTAAAGGAAAACACATGAATAATTTATATACTACTTTTAANCGAACTGGGGAATTTGAGCTCCTTAAAAAGCAATTGAAAACCCCCAAGAAATGAGGCTAATTTAAGAAGGGAAATTTAATGCAAAAAGATCTGAAGATTTCATATCTCAAAGGACTGGCCGTAATGCATTCCAGAATTATGGTATCCGGAAATTACCTATAAAAATTTACCTATAAAAAATTTATAACTTTTGACCCCGTGGACCAAACTTGACCTCACTTGACCCAGTGACCTAGGGTCAAGTGAGGTCAAGTTGGGTCAAGTTAGGTTAGGTTAGGTCAATAAGGGTCAAAAGTTATACAGTTTTTATAGGTAATGGTTTTATAGGTACTTTCCTACACCCCAGAATTATATCTGCTAGAATTATGGATATTATGACAATTTACAATAAGTTCACATGAGGGAAAACTTATAGGTAGGCATGTAGGTAAACAAATATCCAAAATTTAATTGGATACTCGATAGTAGTAGTATGTATTGTACAAAATTTATAAATAGCGCAAAACCTACCAACTACTCGGATAACGCCGCCA
Organism: Megalothorax incertus; assembly: GCA_036507255.1. Classification (NCBI taxonomy): domain Eukaryota; kingdom Metazoa; phylum Arthropoda; class Collembola; order Neelipleona; family Neelidae; genus Megalothorax; species Megalothorax incertus. The sequence goes on from JAAZTK010000731.1 coordinate 6,801, forward strand.
TAAGGTCCATTAGTTTGATTGTATTTTGAAACAGGCTTTTAATATTTTTTGAAATGTTAATATATCGTAAAAGTTTGTAGTACAATACAAGAGTCTCTAATGTATACTACAATATCGAGGACAATATAAGGTAGTAGTAGATATGTAAATTTTATCTGAAAATGAATGGGATGCCACAGATTTGCGTGTGTCCCAAGTTTTTGGCTGGGCATCAAAATCTCCTATTCAAAAGTCAAGTCCAATCTATTCATGCCTAGCTGAATAATAGGATTAAGTAAGCCAACTGTTAGATGGTCGACTGGTTTGATAAAGCTATTTTGCATTATTGGATAATCTTAAGTACTTAACTATTAAATAAACCTAATAAGAAATAATGCAATTTATTATGAAAAATAATGGAAAACTTTGTGAATTTTTCATTTATTACTACTTTAATTTAATGCACCTTTCTCCACTTTTCCTTACTTTCACTCGCATAGCATAAATCCTTGCCTTTGGAGCTCAGCAGAGTAAGAAATTAGGGTTGATAAACATTTTTCAAGCTAAATTACACGTGGGAATTAAATTACTCGCCATAAAGTTGGCCCAGCAGGATCTCTTAAATATCTGTATACATTGTGAGGGCTGGGGCCAAATTAAATACAAGACTTTTCGAGGCGAAATAAAGGTAATAAACGTGAAATTCATCAAAACAGTTCCCAAGATTTCTTTCACAGCCTTTCCCTTGACATAATAGTTAATAGCCCATGCAATGTAATCTGTACCTACGCCTACATCATTACAGTCGTTAATCCTAGCTCATATAATGGCCTGATCCTGAGTTTAAACCCATTAGCCATATAGGGCATTGAACTAATCTTAACTTCCTGTCTGTAGTCACAGTCAAGTATACAGATGTATACGGATATATTGAATGGACAAGTTTACAATAGGTGAAAGTATGTAAGCATTGTACACTCGACTCATTAAAAGTACGATACATAATAGGAAAAGTCAAAGATCTCTTTCGATCTCTAATCTCTCCTTTCACACTTAGGATTAGGGGAAAGCAATGCTTTTTCCTACATGTAAACTGTAATGCAGCTTAATTCGAATTTCGAAAGTAGAAATAATTAGAGTTGGACCCTAAAAAACTTTTCCACGAAGAACGAGAGAGAGCTTTAGTAGGTAGATTTGTCCAAAAATTAACTCTCAACTCTTGAAATATCAAAAGTTTGCACCTTAAACAAACTGATCCTAAGTAAGGAAAACAAATTCAAGTATTGAACAATTGGAGTGAGTTGGAGCAATCAAATATTCAATTTGGTTGGGAAGAAATGCCAGAGTTTACTACTTCCAAATGTGCCCTTCCTAAATAAAATCTCCTTCTGAAGGAGAGTGCACATGAGGTAAGTTGAACAAGTTACATGAAAAAACATTTAACTTGGATTTTATGGTATGCAAATTTAAATTTGGAAGGGTTGGTAAATTTCTTTTGGTAAACTATTCAATGTTCTGAAAAAGGAAAAAGTTTTTTTTGGAAAAAAATGTTTTTGTCTTTCAAACTTGAGCTTTTTCTCTTACCAATTTGTTCTTTCTGATCAGAGCAATTATTATTTATTGAGCTTAATTAGACCAAAGGGTTCGCAATTAGGATTAAATGCTGGAGCCTTTCAATGAAGTATTCAATTATCCCAGGCCCAATTTTTCGAAATGTTTTTCTTGGATATCTATTCCTTTGCTCAAAAAATATTTAATAAAGGATCCGATATTGATATAAATTCGAATTAGTAAAGATTCGGGAATTCTGGAATTCTGCCAAATTGAGGGGAAATTCAGGAATTCGAAAGGAAATAATGAAAAGTAAATATGATTTTTTATATGGGGAATCTTATTGAAATCTTTGGAATAGTTACCTCTTGGGCCCGGTGAGACTGTCAGCATGATCATGATAATATTATTGGGGGCAAAATTATATCTCTGGAAGAATTTGTATCTGCTCTTCATCTTTTGCAATTGTGAAATCACCCTATGGGATCAAATAAACATTTTTAAAATTGAAGAATGGACATTTAATATATCTTCCATCCTACCCTGTAACTGCTGCTGTGTAATCTCGTTTATAAAACATCGAATGAGGTACCTTAAGGTTTAAAAGATTAGAAAAAATTGATTTTCTAATAACAAATTAATCCAATTGACTTACAATAAGACCAACAGTCAGATTATCTTTAGGGCCTGTAAAGATTACATCAGGTATAGAATCTGATTCACCCTCACCACCTTTATATATCTGTATTGGAGGGATTGTGGTGGTCAACTCTGTGGTTTTTTTCCTTCCCCCAATCTGAATCCCTGTCCCTTTCCTCCTTGTTGTTGAGCTTGTATTTCTCTTTCCAAATATACCACCATCATTTGTTCTGTTAGCAGCACCACTTGATAGAAACAAATCCGCAATCACAGTAATAAAGAGTATAAGGTATCTCGACCACATTTTGAGGCTGGCTGGCTGTATGTGGAGTCGAGAGATTAATACCCGTAGAGCATGTCGGAGCACATAAATTCCAAGAAACTGGAACTGGGGGAATATCAGGGGACTGGGGAAGCAATTCAATATTATGTCTAATTTTCTACACACAAACTGGGAGCATCATTTATCTGGGTAAACCCAAGCTTGAGGGGACACCGCCAGACTATCCTGGTACGGCAGACACCCAGAGAGAAAGTATCAGGTCTCGGATTACACGGGAAGCGACTTACACTTCTTTATTCTAATGAAATGACAACTTTGAATAATTAATTATAATATGCTGGTTGTTATCTCAGATTTAATCCCAGGGGAGAATTGAGAGACCATATTTTCCACTACAGATCAAGTTTTATTCCCCACTTTATGATCAGTTAAAATTTCTATAATATACGACAGCTTGCAAAGTTGCAAGAATGCAATAAAATGTTGGATTCACATTTACACATTTAGTATTTCACCATATCCTAAATTACACTCGACTCTTCAGAATGTGTTCAGAGAGTCAGACTATGATCAAACAATGCCCCAGGAATACAAAGTTTGATACAGGGGGAATTAATTATGCGGGTTTCAGAAATTCAACTCCACCCCGATTACCTTTCAAACCGCAAATTGGGTTGTGAGCAATTGCACACTTCCTAATACAAGTAAAGGGTTAATTAATTGATATATCCGAGTATTAATCACACATATTTGAAGAGTTTTGACTTTCGAGTTAGGTTCCCCGTATTCTTCAATTATGGAAAGATCAAAAGATGATGAAAGGGGGAGGTGGGAAAGGAAATAAACGACGAAGAAAGTAAATTAAAATGAAATTGAATTGCCAAATCTCACTCGTTTAGAAATTCACACACTTTACTACTCTCTTTTGAAATTGACCAATTATTCTGTCGTTTAAAATGGGCTATTAGGGGTACTAACTAAAACGGATTATGAGAAAGGGTTACACTTTAGGAGGGTTAACACTCAAGAATTCTTCATTTATTTGCTGAGCTCTCGATGAGGGGAAACTGAGTCAATCCTCCGGATGGGTACGGACTGAATGCTAGACGAGTGAGCTGGAGGATCTCTTTTTGGAGTTGCTGATCACACCAGAACCCTTTGAAATGAGGAGGACCGAAATAGCGAACATGATATTACATATGGGTGTATTTTGGGCCATAGTTTGAATCTATTCTCATCTCCTCAGAGCTAGCCTGGAGTATTCTCCAGTTCAAAAATACGCACGCATGCCTCCTCTTCTCCACAGATTGGTTTATACACCCGGTTCGGATGGACTTTGAATTCCGGGGAGTTGAATAGTTGGGTTCGAAGAGATGAGGGTATGTCGTAGTGTCATGCCGGGAGGGTTCAGGAATGTGGAGGGCATAAAGGATTTTAGGGTTGTGTATCCGAGATTTTTTTCCACAGGAAATGGGGAACGGGTGATTCGGGAGAGAGTGAGAGTGAACCAGATTGAAATGAACCCGAAGACCTCAATCTCAAAAATCTCATGCCAAAACTTTTCCCCTATCTCTGCTCAGGGAAAAAACTTTGAGAGGTAATTTCCAATGAAATTGCGAACATAGGAATGAGTAAAGACTTTAGTAGGAATTGAAGGAAGCTACCGAATTGGATTTCAAAAATTCAAACAGATGTAAATTCGGAAAAAAACCTCCACATGACACGACGACGATGACATGTGGTTGGTAATTCCTTCTTTATTCAAACCCTTCCTCGCCCTCCCCTTTCACCATCTCTATTTCAAAGATGGACATTTAATATAGAGCTGAGGAGTACACATGTAGTGTCCACTTCAAAATGTCCAGCATCTTATTATCCAAAGTCCAAATAAACGGCCCAAGTGTCAGATTGCTTTTTAAAAAGGGGGCTGCTGCTCTCCTTCAAGTTGAAAATAAATATTTGTCCAAACTTTTTCCCCTTTTTCACTCATGTCATTCTTGTCACTCCGGAAAAAGTACCAGAGGTTGAGGAATTTGTAAAGTACTTTTTTTATTTTTTGGAGAGGAATTTTAAGAGAATTTTTACAATAATTTTTAAGATCAAAAAGAACGGTGTTAAATTAAATTGAACTAAATGCTGCCATTTTAGGCGGAAACGTTTTGAGAAACGTTTTTTGAGAAAATAATTGAGTTCGCAAAAAACGAATCGGGTAGCATCAAAAATTTTATTTATTTAAAAATTAAATTATTTTTAATTATCTACTACAAAATTAATACAAATCCCCACCATTTTTTGTGCTTTTAATTAAAATTCGTGAATTATCATCAAAATGTACGCGGCGCTCTCCTCCAAAAAGAAGACACAACCACAACGTAAAAATGACCTCTCAATTTTCGCTCGGACTTCACGGAAGCCAATGAAGGCGAAAGAAGTTTTATTCGACAATATTCAACCAAATGGGAGGAAGATTAACGACGTGTTTACCACCAGGAAGAGACCCAATGACGAGAATCGGGTGCCAATGGGATCATTTTTTAACGATTTGGATCCATTTAAGAGTGCAAGTCGTCGTCAGTCTACATTGGTCAAGGCATCCTCTCCTGTGATCCGACCAATTCAAAATGTGGAGGAGGAGTCGCCTGTTGTCTTTGAGGAGGATCCTTTGGACTTTTTGAACGTGACGCAAATACAACCCCTAAATTTGTCCAGTCATAATCCTGCCCCCGGATATTCTGGTGCATCAATGAACCCTTTGGACTTTATGAACGTGGCACAGCCCCTAAACTTGTCGGCTCACAATCCTCTCCCTGGACATTCTGCTTCAATGATGCCTCAGACGGTGGTGAATTTTAATCGGAACATGGCTCGTGACACGAATGACAGGTAAAAATTACAATTTTAAATAATCATTTAATTGTTGATAAATTACAATATTCTTACTAATACAATATTAATATTCTATTTTGGATTAATTAAATTTCAGGGTATCAAAAACAAAGGTACCTCTGTTAGATTTCCTGCGACAAATTCAACCTCCTCCGGCCATTGATTCCAATAGCTCCTCTTTCAAGAATATTGTATGTCCTATCAACGTGTTGGATAAAAGGCAGGCTGAGGCTGATCAAATCGGCGTCAGGAAGAAAAAAAGTAGAAAGATTCCCTTAAGATCTCAGTATCAGAGGGAAGTAATCCAGACCCCGTGGATCTCAAAGTAAGTTATACTTTCAATTTTTAATCAAATTCTTTCAAAATGTTAAATTTTTCTTCCTTTTAGGAATACGACCATCTCTTTCTCCAAGAACCAATGGAATCCAGCTACAACCTCCCAAATCATCCTCACCGATATGATCAACATCCTTCTTGGTAAACGCCGTGAGTTGTCAACCGAGCTTTAATTATTTGGGATCAATTCGGGTTGGATATTTTAAGGAAATTCTTTAAATTTTAAAAGACTACGATTCCCCTTATACATATAAAACTTTATTTCTTTTAACACATAAAGTATTTTTATTAATTATAAAAAGCTTACATATTCAATTGTATACCTATTTCATTGAGTACTGAGTTCAAAATTGTTTTAAAACTTCAATCCGCATTTTTTTGACATTGTTCCATTTTTTATCAAATATCAAATTCAATGTACTTTTTAGCGATAATTAAAACTATTGTCATTTTAACCTAATTGCAAATTAACCATATCTTCCGATTCGTTTGATCTGTATTGTGAATTCTTTATTTAATTAAAAGGATTAATTATTCTCTCAAACTTGCCCCAAACTTTGAAAATCTCACGATTCGGTTATATCAATACGGATGAAAACCCAACTGATTCTGAGTTGAGGGCTCAGGGAGTTGGGCTCGACAATTTAATTAGAATTTCCCCTCTTGGAATGTTCACCCAGATGCATAATACTATTGTCAATTCTTATGTATTGTGAGAGGATTGTAAAGATAAAAGTAGTAGAACTAGGCAGAGAAACTCTGAAACAATGCATCTTTGTTTTCAGATTACTAGTAATATAAGAGCATAAAGGCAGAGGATGCACTCTTGTATGATGAAAGCTCTTCAAAAGAAAAATATTTATGTATTCTATGAACGCCCGTATAATTAGCCTAATTTGGGATTTAAAACTTAAGCTCGGATAAAAAGGGATTTTCAAAACAGGAATATATTTGAAATGACAAATATCGGGTCTTTTGTAGGTACTAGTAGTACCTAGTAATACTAATCACTGAATCAGTAATCATTAAAATCTAGGTTTTATTCATTATTGAATTGAAAACATAATTTATTAGGTAATCTTTATTAAATCCGTAATAGGACAATCATTCTTCATATATGCATATCCTAGTATCCCCTATGTGTTATGACTGCATGCAATCCTCCATGGCTCTTCTCGTGACTTTCTTCATTTGACATTGATTGAGTTAGCAAAGATAAAAGATAAAAAAGCATTTTATTTGACAAAATATAAGTACTTCTAGTACAAATATATTACCCTAAATTCTTCTTCCGAAGCATCGAAATGTCAAATGTACAGTTTTATTTGCTCTCAAATGAAAGTGAAAAGAAAGTGTTAAGGAGTAAATAACACATTTCAAGGCGTAGGTACTTTCCCCCTTTGAATGTTACATTTCTTTCTGACTAGAATACTTTCTCCCCTAGCCTCAGGCTAAGCCAACTCCAGAACTTGCTCGTAACCACCTTATTATTAAGGTTACACACGAGAGCAAATTGTGAGTCGGTGGATGGATATTTTCTAGTTAAATAAGAAGGGAAAGACAAGTAGTATATTGGAGTCGTGAGTGGAATTCATCATCCTTTCCTACCATTTATTTATCTTTCACAACCCAACCAACTCTGAACTCCATCATGCATTTCAGAAATTCAGATGCTCTTTCGCAATGTCCCTTTTCCTATCCTTATATAAGTACTAGCTAGTCGTAAGTATCAGCGTATTTGTAGAATAAAAGTAACTCTCATTCCAATTATGCAAGCTCTTACCAACTTTCACACCAGCAGCTTTTGTTCCATGTCCTTCTCTTCTTCTTCTTCTCTTCCCCCAAAAGTAAGCAAAAACTTATATTTAACCAAGTAATTCAGTTCACTCTCCTCCGCCTCCTTGTTTTCTCAATGGGATCCAGCTTGGAGAGATCCGGAGGAGGATGAGTAGGAAAGGCTTTTATTCTATTTGTTAAAAAAAATCCCCATTGTGCTTCCTTGAAGTCTTGAATATATCCGGAGATATTCTTTTCAATCGTATTCTTCATTTTGATGATAAAATAAGCGTAAAAAAATCTTTTCAATCCAAAAATTTGTACATTTTAGTATTTATTCCGATTATAAAAATAGTAAGCTGAATTTTAGAGATTCTTAATTCTTATACCTACCTATATGCCAGATTACAATATCATACATTATTTCTCATTCGTATAAAATGTGTTTTGGTTGGTTCTAAAAGGGATTTAAAAACTTAAATGCCAAGATGCCAAAAGAGTCTCCTGAGGACTCGGCGGGATTCATTTTGGGCAAGATGTCCTTCGTCGGAAGAGCATTTGCGTCAATCCGAAGCGATCGCTTGGCGCTCCCCTTCTTATTACCATTATATTTGAAATTCTTCAGTCTTTTATTCTCGCCTTTACCCTTTTGAATGTCCATTAAAGATGGCCCCATTTGTAGTATGTAGGAGAAAGGATTTCAATTCTAAAAGGACCAAGGGTCTTTAGTTTTCTTCTCTCGAATTGTGAATAAATCAGAGAATAAGGGTCATTTGGTTGTGAGCTAATAAATGGATTTAACCAAACACCACTATATATTTCCCCAATCTAATGCCCTTTATGGGGGGAAGGGGTATTAGGGAATTGCATTCTCCCCAGCTTTCTCTTTTGCCTTGAAACTTAATCCTCCGCCTATGGCCCTTAAGAAAATACTACATCTGTCTCTATTGTACTACATTACTACTAGTAGTAAGATATATCGAATACGAGTACAAATAATATTATTCTATCCAGTTTCGCAATTCCGTAAATGAGCTAAAGGCCTTCTCGTATAGAAGTCTTGTCCTTTGTACTACAAAATTCACTATTGTTTATTCACTATTGGAAAATTCCCCCATTGTTCCTTAATGACCCTATGAGATAGGGCCATCTCCATAAGTAAGTGGGAGAGCAATATTTCATCAATTGAGAATTAATGACCCTATTTAATTCCATTTCACAAAGGGCTAGGGATTAAACTGTACGGATATAGGGAGTGTTTTACAAGTCAAGTGGCTTAAGGAATTTAAATTACAAACCTTTTAAATCCAATTATTGTTCTCGCAAAAATAGAAATCAGATTAACTCCCAAAATACACATATGTTTGTGTGAATCGGGTTGGAAAGGCCATCAAGATTACATAATCTGAGTTTTTGGGAATCTTTGATTTTGGAAAAAACCAATTCCAAAAGTTCAATCAGGTCTTACACTTTTACAGACTACTATTTGCTCGCTCGTACTACCCTACGATAGATATTACCTATCCTCCAAGTCTTCAATCTTCCCTTTGATGGCACCCAATCTTGTTTTTCGTAAAAGCCATTTCGTTCACAGCCCGTAACAAGTATCAAATTCGCTCGCTTTAAAGGGGACCCTGAGCAAATGGTGCGAATTTGTAGACATGAATCAGAACTCTAGAGTCTGATCTTTCGAAAAAATCTCATGGCTGATTATGGCAATAAATTGCCCCCTATTTCCATCAATTTAAAAAGAACTCTTGAGAGAATATAGGGAAGGATCCATATAAGTTCAAGGAGCATGGAGATTAATGTGGTACAACGAGAGAATATAAGAAAGGATTTAAGGAAGGCCAACAACCGAGAATTGTACGTTCCACCCAAAGATAAATTTAAATCAGGACAGTAAAGTAGAGGAAGTTGAGAGAAGAAACAAGGAGCTTTTGCCAAAATGCAATGAGAAAGCGGGGGAGTTGACGTTGAGCCCTTCTGTGGATGAAGAAGTCGAGGAGGAGCCGGCTCTTCAACATATAGTTTTTCGAAGCATTTAAGCTTACAGGATAAGAACACACAGAGCTGCTGCTGCTTGAGAAAGTAGGCAGGATAATCGAGGGCCCAGAACAGAGTCATTGGGAGCTGAAAAGGAAATTGGGTTGCTTTTATCGGCGAGAAAGCATGAATGGGGAGAAGCCATTGAGGGAAATACTAAAGAAGATGAATTGAAAGAAGAGAATGTCAGAGAAAGGAGCTCAGTTTGGACGGGGAGAGAAATGAAGGGGGAGGAGGAGGAGAAATAGGAAAGGAGGAAATCTCAGTGAAACAAACTTAAAAGACTCGGACAAACCACAAATAAAATATGGGAAGGGAATCCAATATAATATATGATGGAGAATCAATGAAGGAGGATGGGACATTATTTTTATTTAAGTGGTACAATATAGTGTTGGGAATCGGGAAATATAAGCTATCTTAATTTAAGATGATGGAAGATGGACCATTCTGAAGATGATCCATTTGGGGGGAGGATAAAAATAATGGGAAATAAAGTAAATAATAAAAGTGTCGGAGGAGGAGAATGGAATAGAAGAAATCCATTATTTGGAAATTGATAAGATACAGATATTGGCGACTTTCTCTGAGGAAGAGCCAAGAACTTAAGTAGGCTCTGTCACAAAGAACGAAAGAAAGTAACGGAATTCTGAATTTTTGAATTATTATTAAAATTAAATTAATTATGCTTTTGGATTCTGAAATTCTGAATCCCAAGAATAATGTATTTTTTAAATTGAAAATTACCGATATGATATGATTCAAACGTCTTTAAACGCGGTGTTTTCAAATGGAAAACAGAAACTTTATGTATCTGAATTTGATAAAACACTCGAATAAAGTCTAAATCTAAATCTAAATCTAAATCTAAATCTAAATCTAAATCAAACGTCTTTAAACGCGTTCAACGTTCGAACGTTTTGAGAGTCGACTCTCAAAAGTGAAAACGTTTTAAAAACGTTTGAAGAACTAAAATCCTCCATAAGCTTAAATCCATAAGCGCGTTTATATTTGTTGCACGAGCTTATTAAAAATAATTAATAATTTGTTTTAATTTAAAGATTTTTAAATTGTTTTAAATTATTTTGATTCCAATCGAATCGTAAGATTGTTCCGGCCATTAAGCTCTAATTGAAGGTGAGTTTTTATTTCACATCAATATCATTGAATTAGATTTTGCTTAATTATTTACATAAATATTTTTATTTAGAATTTGTAATGAAATTACTTTTTAATCAATTCCACACAATGTGATATAAAACAATGATATACTCTAATTAATCGAAATATTTATCGAATTACAGGATATCTAATCCCAGGATGAAGGACAAGGTGGTAGAAGAAGAGACGATTGAAATGGAAACCCAAGATCAAATTGACAATCTTGAAGACCAGCCGGTTGATCAACTGCTCAAGAGTTACGAAGCTACCTTAAGCCAAAGAGATCGAAAAATATACGACCTCCTTCAAATGAATGCTCTCAAGGGAATACCAATTGAATCGATGCCCCTTTTTGGGGAAAAAATGCACTCTGAGGCGGCT
>JAAZTK010000732.1:0-17833 GCA_036507255.1 Megalothorax incertus
TACTAGCTTTGAGTCGGGCCCGTGGCCCGATATTTTTTGTATAATATTAATAAATTAAATCCCCGCCTCGTTTATGAAATATATATATAGAAGTGCATAAGAAGTAAGAACAGTAGGAGAGGTAGGGATTAAAATTAGAAATCTAACACCATATTTGAATCCGGTAGGTCAAACTGATCCTTTGGGACCAATTTTAGTAATACTTTGACATCAATATAAATTTTCAAAATTTAGGTACTCCCTCTGGGTTCACCGGTGGTTGGAGCAAAAAACAAATGTCAAGTCAAATCCAGGGGTTCAAATTACCTACTTTGCTCAAGTTTTATGACATTTTGCCTATAAATAAAGAACTTAGCAATTTGACACTCCCCCATGAAGTTACAGGTGGGCGGTGCAATAAAATATATATGAAAATTCAGGGAGTCAAATTACCTAATGGGACCAAGTTTCAGCTCAATTGGGACTAAAGTAGCTCCTCCCACTTTTTGCCCATAACTCCGCCCCCTTTGACCCCTGACCCACCGCCAACGAACTTGGCCCGTGCCTTGACCCAATACACCTACATACCAAATTTGGTCCAAATCGGTTCAGAACTACGGAAGTTATTGCATTACGGCTCCTCCCACTTTTTTGCCCATAACTCCGCCCCCTTTGACCCCTGACCACCCACAAACGAACTTCGCCTGCGCCTTGACCCAACACACCTACATGCCAAATTTGGTTTAAATCGCTTGAGAATTTATATTAAAGGATATCCGAGTTATTCCATTATTTATAAGATACAAATATACTATACAAATATGTGGGGTTAAATTTAAATTTTAATTATCCAATTATTTTAATTAACATATTTAATTATCGCAAATAATTTTGCAAAAACAGATAGAGGATAACTCTTTACTTATTTTGTAGTAATTTTGTTGACCTTAAAATTGACATTTGGGTCGATATAATTAGGGACAATGTAGAGTCCGTATCTCTAAAAAAATGAGGTGTTGGTGAGCCCCGCTCGTAAGGCAACTGGATTTCCAATAGTTTTAATAAATTTATGACTCGCTACGTGGTTGTAGATTATTTCTAACTCGGGCTTCATATGTTAATGAGCGCACCAAATTAACATATTTAATTATCGCAAATAATTTTGCAAAAACATATAGATAACAACTCTTTACTAATTTTGTACTAATTTTGTTGACCTTAAAATTGACATTTGGGTCAATGTAATTAGGGACAATGTAGGGTCCTTATCTCTAAAATAATGAGCTCCTGATGAGCCATGCTCATAAGACAGCTGAATTTCCAATAGTTTTAATAAATTTTTGACTCGATGCGCGGCTGCAGGTTATTTTTAACTCGGGTTTCATATGCTAATGAGCGCAGCAACACATTGCGCTTATGGGATCTCGCTCTATCCTATTATTATAAGAGATACTATGTATCTTAATAGATACATTTGTAGGCCATCTATATTTTTTTAAGGGTACTGGGTATTACTATTCTATTATTATATAGATAATCCTAATTTGCCTTAAATAACGTATTAATTAGCTAATTAACAAGTTTTTGCGAAATTGCGATTCCAAAAATTCAAAACAAATTCAGGTATTTTAAAATTAGAACTCGGGGGCTGTTTGTATCATCTTGTGTAATTTGAAATTTTCAGAGTTATGAGCAAACTGATCGTTTAATGTCGGATTTAATACAAAATTATTATTAGCGTTAATTCAGTTAAAATAAAATGCAATAGAAATTACAATAAAATGCTCGGAAATTACAATAAAATGCTCGGAAATTACAATTTGAAAGTAATTAAGGGTTGATATTTTGTTCGTTCTTTTGCTTCTTGAATAGCCTCAATCAACTCATCGTATTCTTGACCAAATATTAGCAGCTTGAAACCTATAATTAAAAGCAAAATAAATAGAATTACAGATAAAATATTTAAAACTCCAATTAAAGCCTTTGATAAGAATTTACCTTCTTCAAGGGTATCAAAATGCTCCGGAGGAAACAACTTGACAAGCCTAGAGCTAAACTTCTCCCTTTCCTTTTCTTTTGTATAAAGCCGAGTTGCTTTTTGAAAAATCCCTAGTCTTTCCTCTGTAAGTACCAGCCTTACCTAGGAGGATTTGAGAGTACATTTTAAATTTTTAATCAAATTATTTTAATTAATCGTAAAATATATTATGCAAAATAGGTATATAAAAATACCCAATTCCAAAATTCTGTAACTGAAGTAAACCTCGACTCCTCTCGTGCTTTTTTAAGCTGTTTAACCGAAGTCGTCGCCGACGTCGAAGAGAAATCCATACTTTTCCTTTTAATCTTTAATTTTTTACCCATCGTAGATAATACCATTGGCCTTGTTAAAGATGGTGAAAATATGGTAGATGAACTGGGACATGCCTGGGTTGAAGCTTCTCCATTATCTTTTATGGCTAGGGCTCCATTATTATTTAAAACGTTTTTTGATTTCTAAAAATTTAAAAAATCAAACTTTAATTCCTCAAAAGCATCAAATTTATATACAATATCCAGCATACTTGATAAACACTTGATCCAAAGAAAGCCGTTAATTGCCGAATTGAATCCTCATATCTTGGGAATGATTTAAGTCGACTTTTAACCCATTCCGAGAGATATCCTTTGACATCATTGGCTCCACACCTTGAATCACAGAGTAGAATTGCACCATAATCATTTGCATGACGAATTATCCTTCCTATTGCTTGATTAAGAGCTCGTATCGCTTCCATTTGATACCACGTTCTTCCGTTTATACTCTGAAATTAAATTATTTCTTAAAAAAAATATTAAAAATTGAAATTAAATGCAATTACCCCACTATTTCCTACAAGTTTAGCTTCCAAATATTCTTTTTTCGCTTTAATTTGAGGATCCATTATCGGAGCATAAGGGATCCCAATTATAATCACAGCACGGCCATATTCATTGCTAAAATCCAACCCTTCTGCAACTTTTCCTCGGCATACTGCCATTAGACATCCTCCACTCCCTGTCTTTGCAGCCTCATAATACGAAGTTATCACATGATGAAATGTATCCTTTCCTTTTGGTTCGATGAGCAATTTCTAAAAAGGAATTTAAAATTGTACGATATCTTAAAGCTAAATATATTCATACACGGATTTCTGTATACCTTGTGCGAAGATATATTAGTCATAATCCCAGATTTTGTCCAACTAGACTGACAAAAATCCATAAGCGTATACGAGGGAAAGAATACAAGGACACCATTCGGCACTCTAGCACATACATCCACAATAAGTGAACCCATTGAGTATAGATACTTTTCATTTGAACGATTTTGGAATGTAGACTGTAACTGGGTATTCCCTGGACCATGTGACATGAGGCATGCAAAGAGTTGATTATCTCCAATAATATGAGGATTGCTTAATTGCACTGGGAAAGGGATCCCCAACTCTTGGACAAGAAATGGGATTGGAGAGAGAGTTCCACTCGCTAATATTACGCATCTAGGTCCAAGTGATGTCAAAGTTTGGAGTCTGTCCGCGTGAGAATACACAAAATATACATTTAATTCAATGGAAATCTACATTTAATAATGAAATGAGGTTACGAAACGAGATTAGGTTCATTTACTCACCCTAAAGCTGGATTAAAACACCAAAACTTGAACGTTTTTGGGCTATTTGGATTACTTGCATCAGATTTCTTTTCGAATTCCACAAATACCTAAAAAAAAATACATTAAATTAATATTCACTTTAAATATGATTTAAATGCATTACCTTATAGGATTTCCCAAATTCATGGGGATCAATGAAGGAAGCTTGTGAATTAAGTACCCTTAAAATAGATCCAAACTTTTCACATGCAGTCATATCATGATGTCTATCCGCAAGAAATGAAGATATTACATCTAGGGCATTAATTGATGCCCCTACAGTAAATGGGTTGAATCCAGATTCAAATAACTTTAGAAGAATGACATGAGCAGGGTGTAGGACTCCCTCCGCCGACCCCTTAACATCTTGAAGTTTTAGCTCAAGTTGAAGAAATGAGTTTTTAAGAGCTGTTAGTACTCCAACCGAGAGTTCCTTTGTAAGAGCATTTCCTTCACCACCACCAGCATTCCCCTCAGCAAATGCTGTAAGAGCTTCAGTCATTTCATTAATACAGGTTGTAATGACGGTGGATCTGATTTCAAATGAAACAGCTTCTTCACACATTCGTGATATATTATGACCTTCATCCAGGATGACCACCGAATTTTTTATATCAATCCCTTGCGTTGTACGAATTTTTGGATCTAGAAGATAATTATAAGGCATAAATATAATCTCGGCATCCTTCACCAGCTCCTTTGACATGAAAAAAGGGCAGAATTTAATCCGTGATCCTCTTGTCACTAAATCCTCAATGTCTACAATGGAGCTCTCGAATAGATTTCCTTCTTTTTTCCGGCTAACTTCATTGTAATAGGAACAGACTCGCCTCTGAACTTTGACATGGCATGCTGTATTTCGTACGGATGAGCTTGGAATTTTGGATACTACTGGATGAATGCATAGGAGATCTCTTGAGCCTAGGGTGACGGACTTGACACGTTTGTAGGCGGATTTTTTTAGGGCTTGGACGGCTTGCGAGAGTTGGGAATGAGTTCGACTCGAGTAAATAATTTTTGGAACACCTACGGAAGAGTTTAAATACAATATTTCAATTTTTTTAGAATTACAGACGTATTTTAGAATACTTTTGATTAAATTTACCACCTTGATAAACCAAAGGGTCAAGTCCTTCTTGAGGATTTGACATTTTTGTAATACAATCACGCATATGTGACCTCTGGAGTTTTTGCCAACCTAGGGATGCACATAAAAGTGCGAGGGTCTTCCCAGTTCCGGTGGGGGATTCCAATAGTCCATTCTCTCTCTGTAAAACAAAAATTAAAAATTTAGAATTAATTATAAATTCAATTTAATTATCGGAAATCGCAATTTTAATTTTTAAAATGCAAACTTACATTTTTAAGGCACCTTACAACACATGTCATTAGTTTGAGCTGGACATCGTATGGCTGGAAAGGGAATTCCACGTCGATATCATCGTCAATTGTCAGATTTGGCATTTTTAAATTAATTTCAGGCGAATGTCACAAAGTCACAATGCAAATGCAATGGTTTGCGACGACAGGTCACAGAATTCCTATTAAAAAACAATTAATTAAAACGTTTTATTAAATGGCAATAAAATTAATTTAAAATATCACAAAATTACCCTAAAAAATCCACAATACAATTACAATATCATATTTAATTTTTAAATATTTTTGGGCATGTCAAAAACATGGTCAATGTCAATTTACATTGAATCATAGGCAAAGGATAGGGCAAAAAATTCGAACAAATGTTTCAACATGTGTCAATGTTAATCAAATGGGAGAAACGAAAAACGTCGATTTTGCCAATAAAAATAGTTAAAATTTAAATTAACCTGATTGCCTCAACCCCTCTGACCTCAAAGTCCACTCGGATGTCAACAATTGACACAATTAATTAGCAAAAACAAAGGAAAAATACGATTTTTCTCAAAATCGAAAGAGACTTTCCCGCGTAAAAAAATTCAAATAGGGTATTTGAAAGCATAGGGCTATAATTCGCCCATACCCAGCGTTGGTTTACAGTTTACACAGGGCAGGCATCTCTCACAAATTCTCTCCATTTTTCAGGTAATTTTTAATTAATTTAATTACAGTAATTAATTGTTTTCTTAACGTGGATCCCACTCATTTCGACCCCCTCCACATTCCCTCAATTAAGTTTTTCCACCGTTAACACCGAATTCCCTTGAAATTGACCAATTTTCAATTTGGGCCCATATTATAGCACACAGACAGCCGTCTATCACTATGCTATTCGGCCGTTAGGTTTTGCCGGGCAAAAGTTCGTTGGGAGCTTTTCAGTCTGGGACCTCAAAACAAAGCACTTTTTTGGGTCATTAATTAATTGAATTGTTGAATTAAACAATTGTTGGCATTCCTCTGACTAATTTGAGACCATTAACTTTAATTTGACCGTCATTTTTTTCGTATTTTTGTACAGATTTCAAAGTTACATTTGACTCCTCAAGTTCCAAGTGAAAATGCCGCGAGGAAAAGGGTCAGAGCCGAAGCCAAAGGGGCGGATGACTGCTTATGCTTTCTTCGGTAAGTTTAATTAATTAATTGCTCGAATTTGTCATTTAATTAATTAATTACAGTCCAAATATGCCGCGAAGAGCATCGAAAGAAACATCCAAATGAGTCTGTCGTGTTCTCCGAGTTCTCAAAAAAGTGTGCCGATCGTTGGAAGGTGATTTAATTTAATTAAATTAATTGTCAATTAGGTGGTAATTTGAATTTTCAATGTTTTTATTAATTAGGTCATGAGCGAGAAGGAAAAGAAGCGGTTCCAAGATATGGCCGAGAGGGACAAGAAGCGTAAGTTTAATTTAAATTAAATTACCAACCTTAATTAATGTTTTTAATTAATTTTAAAATTACAGGGTACGATACTGAGATGCAAGACTATGTACCATCTCATGACGAGAAGGGAGGAAAGGGAAGGAGGAAGCGACAAGCAAAGGTACTTGTAATTAAACATAATTAAAAGCAAGTTCTAATTAATTTTT
The DNA here is from genome assembly GCA_036507255.1 of Megalothorax incertus. Classification (NCBI taxonomy): domain Eukaryota; kingdom Metazoa; phylum Arthropoda; class Collembola; order Neelipleona; family Neelidae; genus Megalothorax; species Megalothorax incertus. The sequence continues at coordinate 6,658 of JAAZTK010000732.1, forward strand.
TAATTAAAATAAGGACCCAAATGCACCAAAACGAGCTCTCTCTGCTTTCTTTTGGTTTTGCAATGACGAACGGGCAAAGATCCGAGGAGCAAACCCTGATTTCCGGGTCGGAGATGTGGCCAAAGGTCCTTGGTAAGCTTTGGGGTGAATGTTCAGCTGATGTCAAGAAAAAGTACGAGGCAATGGCTACCCGAGACAAGGCAAGGTATGAACGTGAGATGACGGCTTACAAGGGAAAGAAGGGGAAGGGAGCTCCAGTTCAACAAGTGGAGGAGGATGATGATGATGAAGAGGAGGAGGAAGATTCTGACGAGGTACAATATTTTAAATTATAATTATGTAAATGCAATTAAACCGATTTCGCAAAGTCACTAATTAAACCTTTTTTTAAATTGCAGTAAACTGGATGCCGTTTCACACTACTACGTTTGATTTCAAGGGATACAATAGGCTTAATTTATATATCCAGAAAAATATCTTTACTTATCCTTAAAAAAAAGGAGATTAGTTTAACTTTAATTTAAGGATCTCAAGTTTTTTTCAAAGACAGGTTTAAGATTAATTTAATGCATTTTTCAATATTCATTTGTCGTATGATCGTATTACCCTTTAGACAATAATTAAAAAGCTAGTTTTTTCATCAATTTATTTAAACTGAACTTTTTTCTCCCTTCATGTTTCAACTTCTTATACTATTTATTTAAAACACATTCTTTTTTGTGTTCTTTCGAATTTATTGATACCTAGATTAGGTTCTTTGTATATGTATATATTGAATTCCAATACTTTACATAATAAGACTTTCTAAGTTTTAATTATAAACAATTAAAAAAACTCCTAAAAATATTATACACCTATTTATTCATATGTAATTGTAGATTTAAATCTTTGAAAGTAAGAAGTTTTAAAAAGTACAATTGTTAATTAATAAGTATCAAATCTGATTGAATAAATTTCTTCTTACTCTATATTCATCTACCTCATTTAACTGCAGCTGCTGGACCTTATTTTAATTTAATTGGGTAATTAAAAATGAATTTAGGGTTAGAATTTAGCTTGAAAGTAGCGTTTTTAAAATTTCATTTATTCAACATCGATGATCGGCAGTTTTAGGCTAGTTTTTTTACAAATAAAGTAAATAATTTGAAATACGACACGAGCTATAAGATTATTGAAGATATTTGATAATTAAACTCATAATAATTAATTTAATTAACAATTATTTGTTGACTACTTTTTTTGAAAATTGAATTAATCATCCCTCTCTTCGTTATATTTCCAAAGTTCTAGCCCACCTTTGGGTGCAAAATGAAGTCCAGCTGCTGGCCATGAAGGCTCCTCTCCAGGTGCCAAGTGTCTCCCAAAAAGTCGACTCTTATCCCGAAAAAGTGACGACCTTTCAATCTCATAGTCATCAAAATATTTACCAACACCAACTGCACCACCAACTAGGAGGAGAGCTTTAACCACTTCCCGATCAAGGCCAATTGTATAGCAAAAAGTTCCAGGCAGCTTTCTTAAAGATATTCATTGTTCTAAAAGTGATTGTTTTTAATTAGGAGGAGGTTATTCTTGAGCCTTGAGTGCCTTTTCTTTCTTCCCTGAAAAAAGGCAAAAATTACAAAATTAATAATTAATTCAGCATTAATTGACCAAATTCAATTGCATGCTTACAAGCTTGTGTCCGACTCCAATCCGCGTAAATGGCCCAAGTCGCACAGACCGGAAATAACACGGATCTAATTAGCAAAAATATTGTTTATTGTAAAAGTTTAAAAATTGACCATTGACCATCAGCAATTTGACAGCTTACAAGGCGTTCCTCGAGGAAAATTTCCGAACTTTTGTCCAAAACAAGATCTTCTCCTTGGCCTGAGCTTCCATAAACAATGGGGGTGACCTCAGTTGACCATAAATTAATTAATTGTCCCAAAAAAGTGTCCAAAAAGTTGACTTGCAGAGATTTCTCGATTTTTAATTTAAAAAATGCCGCATATAAATCTGGGGTGAAATGAGATTTTTATTTTTGGGGCATTTTTGAGACCCAGAGCTGAAATTTTGAGTGACAATAAATCATGGACATACCGGGACCGGGTAACCGGAAGTCATTTTGATGGTAAAGATAAACTTGGTTAAATGTGCAATATGAGTATTTATTGTTCCAGATCTTGCAAGATAATTATTACAAAAATTTCAGTTAAAAAATAAATTACAAATTTTTAATTTTTAAAGAATTTGAGACGGAGCTGAGGAGTCGATTCGAGTGAGGTCATTTGTCCAAGGGGAAGGCCAAGGTCAATTAAAATCGACGTTGGTTGAAATTGCTTGGTTGTGCCTGTTGGTTGAAGGTCTGTTGTGGGCGTTGTTGAAAGTTTTGCTGTTGCTGAAAGGGTCGCTGTTGATTGAAGGTGTTGGGTTGTTGTTGGAATTGTGCGGCAGCCCTTTGTTTCTCTGCATTGGCGTAAATGATTTTAAGAGCTTTTTGGATGGCTTCGGGGATCTAAAAAAATTCATTTCAATTTTAATATTTAATTCCAGAATGATTAAAATTTACTGGAGGAGGAGTGGGAAGATGAGCTCCGGTTGCAATGAAACCCCTCTCATCAGCAGTGTAATCAACCTAATGAGATTAAATTAATTATATGATCTTTTAAAATAGCAATTAAAATTGTACCCGAAGAAGTTCCCCTTCTGGAGAGTAATACTGGTAAAATCCCTTTTTGGCAGACCCCTCCTGGTCTGTCCCTCGGTTTATTTGATCACCACTCTCCTCATGGATAATTCCATTTCCAGTCTCATATGCAAAATTGTAGGTTCCATCTCCATTGTTCTCATTGACTGACCTGGGTCATTTCGAATTGTTTCTTAAACAAGTTTTTAGAATATCATTAATGACATTTACCTTAAAATTGGGATTTCCTCGGTGGAGGTCCTCTGAAAGTTATTTTGAACAAAGGGTTGACCTCCTCCTTGAAGCCTTTGGTTATTAAATCCTTGTTGTTGAAATTGAGGTTGGGGGGAAGGCTGTCGGAATTGTTGAGTTTGCCCAAAATTCTGATTTTGCCCGAAGTTCTGATTTTGTGGAACTCGGCGATTTCCGAATTGATTTTGAGGGAGGGCGAGAGAGACGCCAACCAAAGTTGTGACGAGAAGGATCTTTTTTGGAAGATAAAAATGATTTTAGAAATCTCTTAATTTATAAATTCAATAGAGTTTACTTACATATTTCATATTGAATATTTTATAATGGCCAGAAATTCAAAAATTCAAACACCACCTTGAAATTTAGATGCCTACGTATAAAGCTAACTGATTGAAACCTTTACCTAGAATGAATTAAAAATTCCAACAAGGATTGATTATATACGCAATTTGAAAGCCCAAGGGGATTCCCATATTTTTCCATAAATATATTGCTTACTTTTGCACTTTTTATCTAAATTAAAGCAACCCCCTTGGACATTGGGGCGCATCATCAACCCCTTTAAAAGCATTATTTTTATCCAAAGTACAATATACCTATACTATATAGCTGTAATATCTAGCTACTCCATATAATTCCAACCATCTCATTAAAGGGGCAAATATTATTATTTTGCAAAAAGGATATACCTCGAATTACTTTCAACGAGTAAAGAAGCTTCCAATCCCCCTTTAATTTGTCAGGGATAAAGGGCAGGCATTCCCTTTCTTTTACTAGATATAAATCATCTTCATTTTACAAAGTATGTAATGTATAAGTGCACTATTGCATATATCCGTAGGTTTATAGGCTGTTTTTTGCATAAAAGTGAAGATACTTTTACTACAGAATACAGATATTAAACCCAACTACCTTGTTACACATAACAGAATTCGATGCAGACTGAGATTGGAAATTGACCTTAGACATTTTGAGAATTCAATGATTTAATCCAGGCAATTAATTTAGATTTAGAGCAGAAATAAGGAGGGAAATGACTGCCGAGTGCCAATGCAATGCAATAATGTGATAATTACCCTGTATTCATATGATACAATCTCCCCCCTCAATCATAATAAACTCTTAAGCCCTTAAACTCTTTGTCCTAGGGTCTTTGTCGGCGTTAAATTGTAAACTGGTTAATAGGATTAAGTAAATAAAAGTGATTTGTGACATTCTTGGAAAGGGGATCTAATTCTAATGCAATTAGGATATAATTAAAAGTGGAATTTAATAAGGAGCTTATATGGAACTTAATGTGTAAGAGGAGGAAGTATCTCTAAATCTAATTTCACCTTTGTTTATGAAAAATTAATCCTCTTATTACGCTGTCAAGCATGCTAGTATAATGTAAGCTAGGAAGACTCTTTTTAATGTGATTCAAATAAGAAGATTATGAAATATGATATTTCCGTATACTTCATTAGATTCCCAATCGGATGGTCAATTTGTAACTCGATTAATTGCTCTCTTAACAAATAAAGTTCACAATTAAGTACCTAAAATACAAATAAATGATAAATACAAAGTTCCTAGATTAATTTCAATGACGCAATGTGCATCTAAAAAATTGCAATGAAATTGTGATGATGTCTGCTACCTCCCAGAGTCCTTAAGGAATCGCTAATTAATCTGAAGCAACATTTAATACATGTTATTAGTGAGATTTTGATTTAAAAATTGGCAAATTAGCAATTCCTTTGTGTGGATTGGAACAAGGATGATCAAAACTCACAAAGAGCAAAAAGATCAAGCTGCAGAAATGCAAATTTTGCCAAAAAAGCCATAAATTAAATCAACTGAATCCAATATCCCTTTCAAGACCATGTACAAAACTAAATGCACTTGGTAATTAGAGAGGTTTTTTTGCTGGCTCGCTCGCTTCTTCTTCTCAATCAAACCTTCACTTCTTGACCCACCTTAACCCATCAAGACTCTTGTAAGATGCAGTAAGTGGTCAATTAGCCCCTATCAATTATAGAGAGCGTTCGGATCCTATTACTTTTGCATTCCTAATTAATCGATTAAATTATAAATGTATTCAATGAGCTAATTAGGGCCATCCTCATCTCGAAATTTCAGAATATAAATTAGCATTTATTTAACAACAAATATAACAATGTAAAAAAATAACAAAATTCAACAATTAATCGATTCAATCGATTGAAGCTCTCAATAGTACCCAATCTCGATTACCCCAATTAAAGATGATGATGGTGGTGGTGGGAATGAGAATGTCTTGGTGGCCTATTTTGGGTGAAGGGTTGCTGCTGATGCCTTTGAGGATTGCTATTCCCGTAGGGTCTTGGAGGAGATGGTGGTGGAGGAGGATTTTGACGATATTTATTTTGTTGTGGTGGAGCATATTGCGATGGGGGTTGTGGAGGACTTGAAGTGTAGGGACTAGGAGGAGATGGTGGATTAGGTCTCTGGTAAGAGTGAGATTGAGGTCGAGGACTGTAAGGACCACTTGGCTTTTTGGAGGGATATTTCTGAGGCATTTGAGCAGGTGGTGGGGGTGGGCTTTTGTATTTAGGAGGTGCTGGTGGCGTCATTCCATATTTCTGACCTTGGCTATTTTTTCCAGACTGTCCTTTATACGAATTCATCATCTTCGGAGGAGGAGGAGGAGGAGGAGGCTGAGAGTATGATTGACTCATTTGGGGGTAATTTGAGTTTGATTGCTGAGGAGGAGGAGGAGGCGGAGGAGGAGGAGAGTAATTTTGTTGATTTGCTTGAGCTTTCTGCGCTTTTTGAAAGGTTTGGATCATTTGAATCATTTGAGCTACATTGATCTCAGGAGATGATTGAGGAGGCATTGACGGAGGTCCTTGAGGGACCTGATTACCATAAGGAGATGGCTCTTTAGGAGCCGGTGGTTGAGAATATGAAGGAGTTGGAGGAGGAGGAGGTGGAGGAGGAGGAGAAGGTGAAGGAGGATTATATTGAGACGGCTGAGAATAGTTGGGGATCATAGGATTTGCCTTATACTTGACCTCGTATTGTTTTCCATCAGGGGATGTCCAGCTAAATGATCCAGTTCTTAACATAAGGTCATGGATAGAAGATTCAGGGCTATAAAATATTTAAAAATTAATATTTTTCATAGGATTTCAGAATTCATCAAAGGAAAAACCTGTTCATTTCCGGCGGATTAGGTTGGGCGTATTGGGGATTGACCATATACATCCCAGATGATTGCGGGGGTAGAGGGGGTGGTAGATTGGGATTGTAAATAGACATCCCATAGGAATCGGGTTAGTGAAGGCGGGGGAACTGGAACGGGCGGCGGGTTGTAGGCTTGGGCTTTTTCTTGTCCTTCTCCTCCTTTGGCTTCTCCTGACCCTTGGCTTTGGGTTGACCCATACCCGTCATATTTAGATGGAGATGTTCTTCCAGTTTCGTAAGAAGCTGGTGAAGATGCTCCACCTCCTAAATTCGCAGTATTATTAAAGTTTTCATATAAATTGTCATTGTAAAATGGTTCAAACCTGATGCTGGGTATGATTGTGGTTGTGGTGGTGGTTGGGCTTGGGAGTAGGATGGTGTGGGTGCTGGTGGGGGTAATTCTGGCTTTCCTGGAGGTTGCGACGGTGTGCTATCATATGAAATTGACATTTTAGAAGGTGGAGGAGAAGGAGGAACGTCTATCCAAAGGGTGGAGCAATTAAAAAGCATTAGAATCGAGGGTGCCCTTACATTAAAAAATTGATCTCACCTTCAGAAGTGCCAAATGAGTAGGAGACAGAGTACTGAGGTGGTTGTATTGGCTCTGCTTGACCCAGATCTATCCCAAATAGGAAGAGCACAACTCCCTAAATCAATAAAAATTACAATTAATTATTTAATTCGAGTCTTCGAGATCTAAAAAGCATGGAAGAAGACTTACCAAGACCAGGGTATATTTTTCTAGTCCCATTTTTCAATTACGAGTTGAATCCTTCAAAAATACATTTACAGCCAAGTGTAAAATGAAGACTAAAATCTTCCACTCGGTCGGCCAGGCTTAAATACATGGTGGACAATGGTTTGGCCCGGATGTTTGAGAATCGGGTGAGAGTAAAAGTGCTTTTTCTCAGGCTTCAGATTTCTCTTGGTCCTCTGTCTGAGTGGCTTTGGCTCCCTTTCCTTCCAAGGGGTCCCCCAATGCGAAATATAGGCCTATCATCTCACCTGTAAACCTGTAGTTAATCTTGTCAAGAGCCTTAACCTCTGCACTATGGGCTGGAACTTGGCTAATACCTTTTGTAATACCTTCAACACGAGATCCCCAAAGGAAAGGGAAACCCTTTTACATTTTAAGCATATATAACAATGGGGCACTTGAGATGATTCACTTTCACTTATTTTAAACTCAATCTACTTTTCTTAAGAAGACTTGGCTCAGCGTCGTAGTGAACCTAGAGCCCCTCAAAGGACCCAATGTATGGCTTATGGCCAACCCCACTCATAATGCATAATTAATAATCCTCCCGAGGGTTTGAAGAACCTCGCAACAGGTTTATGAAGGTGGAAAAAGCCTCAAGCCTCAAATCATAATGGTCTTTGGAATGCACATGAAGTGAAAAGGTGGTAAGAAAAGGCTTAAGGGCCCTTGTTAACACTACTCGTATCGCTGAGACATATCTCGAAATTCCTGTGCACGATACATGTCCCTTCGAGAACCCTTAAATGTGGTATATTTAGATCATAGAGTATTTTTCCATTCATTACACTATTTGTAGTGGTATTAGGCACTCTCTCCAATCTTAATTCCCCCTTGCCTTGCATAAAAATTGCTCCCATAATTTAAACAACTCAATTATCACGGATAAGGTTCACTTTCAATCGAAGATTTCACTTTTTCCCACACTTCTTAACACCCTCCGGTCCTAATTGAATTAAATGAGGAGCCGGAGGAGCGTCTCTCTGGTGTCGGAGCCTCGGAGGGAAAGTTTGGACCCTTTGGATGCCGGCGTGGGATGAATAAATGTTGGTCAAAAGTGTCAGCGGGGGGACGAAGTCAATGAATTAACCATAAATTATTTTACAACCTCTTTCAGACTCCTCCGGCATCCCAAGGGGTATTAAGGTTTGGACTTTAAAAGCACGTAAAGGGTACCGAAATCTTCGAAGAATCCCTTAGAATTTTTGGAGCGGAACATATTGCCTTTATATGCTAAAATGTTCCAGCCCCATTGCTTTTGTGAAATGTAAATGCATTGAAAACCTACATAAAGGAGGTGAAAGAGGAGGAGGATTATATGTTTATTACGAATTACAAAAATAAACAAAATGCATATCAATTTACATTTAAATTTCATGTACAATAATATTGATTTTTGACACTTTGTTACTCTCAAAGTGATAATATATAACATGTTATATGGTTCAATTAGTAGGTATGTGCAAAGTAATACTAATTATTTGGAGGGGTGTAGACTGTATTGTCACCTCCAATACCTAATACTTCGAGTTCAAACATCCAATATAGCAATATATGACACATTTGTAAAGCCTAATTAGCAATATGCCCATAGTAATTAACTTAATTAGCTTAAATAATACCGGGATTTTCAAAAAATCAATTAATTAATCAAAATTCGCAGTTTTTCTAAAGTCTCCGGCAAAAATTTGACCACGCGTGAGAGAAAGAGACGCTGACCATCGTGCTGTAGCCGAAGTGGCTAGGTTAGTGCCAATTAAGACAATTAATTAATTGTTCAAATTAGTTTTTAATGTGATAAGTTAATTAGTGTCAATTGAAGTGTAAAAGTGACATGGGTTTGGGGGAAGATCAATATTTCAAAATTCGAGATATTTTTAGGACAAAAATTGACGGTTCCAGCTAGAACTTGAGGATTGGGGGTAGTTATGGACTTTTAGCTAATAATTACTTTGTATTTTTTAAAAAAAAAGATCAATTGCAAAGCCACCAGCAAAAGAGAAGAGCTGCCCTAATTCTGGACGAAGCACTGCCACCTCCACTGACTCCAAAATGACATCTCGACGGCAGGTACCATCATCTCAAGTGTCGAGTTCAAAGTCAAGGATGGCTTCCAGCTCTCAAGCTGCACCATCCTCATCTGTTGGAGGATCCCAAATGAGTTCCGCTGCCCCCTCCTCTCAAATGTCCAGCTCGATGGCAAGTTCCTCAGGAGTCCCCTCATCTCAAATGGGATCTAGGTCGCAGATGTCAAGTTCTGCTGTTCCATCCTCCCAGTCCCAAATGTCTGGAACCTTTTCACCTTCGTCACAAGCTCCCTCATCATCTGTGGGAGGATCAAGATCCCAAATGTCATCCTCAAATCAAGGTTTTTTTATGCAAGGGTTCCATTTTTTAAATCAAAGATTTTTTTAAAGGTTCCTCGAGCGCTGTTCCAAGTTCTTATGGTGGTTCTAGCTCCAGAGTGGCATCCTCGCAAATGTCCTCGCAAATGTCGAGTTCTCAGGCCCCTTCCTCGCAAATGTCCCAGGGTGGAGCAAGCTCAATGGATCCTGGCATGTCTGCTTTGAACCATGAATCCTCCTCGCATTGGGAGTATCAAGGTAAAGCTTGATTTAATGCAATACTAGATTTGTATGATGACTTTTCAGGATCTCATGTCCTCCCTGATGAATCCTCTATGATACATCATGAGGAACAGGAGCAATCTTCCTCCAACGTGGGATCATCACAAATGTCCAGCTCAGTGGGAGGATCAAGGAGTTCCGCTGCTCCCTCTTCGCAAATGTCAAGCTCTGTCGGAGGATCTCAAAACTCGAGTTCAATGAGAGGATCTCAAATGTCCAGCTCTGCTGCCCCATCTTCACAGATGTCTAGCTCCTATGCACCATCCTCTCAAATGTCCAGTTCTGCCGTTCCTTCGTCACAAATGTCATCTCAAATGAGTTCTTCAGCAGTTCCTTCTTCGCAAATGTCCAGTTCAATGGGAGGATCACAAGCTTCTAGCTCTATGGCAAGTTCCTCAGGAGCTCCTTCATCTCAAATGGGATCGAGGTCTCAAATGTCCAGTTCCGCAGCCCCTTCGTCACAAATGTCCAGCTCCTATGCACCTTCTTCTCAAATGTCTGGATCACAAATGAGTTCTTCAGCTGTTCCTTCATCCCAAATGGATAGCTCAATGGGAGGATCGAGGAGTTCAATGAGAGGATCCCAAATGTCAAGCTCGGCCGTTCCATCCTCCCAAATGTCAAGTTCATATGCACCATCCTCTCAAATGTCGAGCTCTGTAGGAGGATCAAGGTCGCAAATGTCATCTTCCGCTGCACCCTCCTCCCAAATGTCAAGCTCCTATGCACCTTCCTCTCAAATGTCTGGATCTCAAATGAGTTCTTCAGCAGTACCCTCATCACAAATGTCAAGTTCCATGGGGGGATCAAGATCGCAAATGTCCAGCTCCGCTGTACCATCTTCGCAAATGTCTAGCTCCTATGCTCCATCCTCTCAAATGAGTTCTTCAGTTGCTCCCTCCTCGCAAATGGAAAGCTCAATGGGAGGCTCCAGGAGTTCAATGAGGGGATCACAAATGTCAAGCTCAGCAGCTCCTTCCTCGCAAATGTCCAGCTCTTATGCCCCATCATCTCAGACGGATCAAAGTATTTACATTTTTTCAAAATCATTTCATATTTTAATTTTTCCATTTCCAATTTAGGCTTGGGAGTTGATGGTTCCAGCATGATGCCATCTTCACAGATGTCAAATTCTTATGCTCCTTCATCACAAATGTCAAGCTCTGTTGGAGGATCCAGGTCACAAATGTCAAGTTCTGCTGTGCCTTCTTCCCAAATGTCTTCCTCGTATGCTCCCTCTTCACAAATGTCTGGATCTCAAATGAGCAGTTCGTATGCACCTTCGTCTCAGGCGTCAGGTTCATTTGCTCCATCATCACAGATGTCGGGGTCACAAATGTCCAGCTCGGCCGTACCATCCTCGCAAATGTCAAGCTCCTACGCACCTTCATCTCAAATGTCGAGCTCGGTGGGAGGATCAAGGTCACAAATGTCATCATCGGCTGTACCATCCTCTCAGATGTCTTCCGCATATGCACCCTCTTCGCAAATGTCTGGATCTCAAATGTCGAGCTCTGCAGCACCTTCTTCATCTTGGGGAGGTCAAAGTTCAGCTGCTTCTTCCTCGCAGGTCTCAAGCTCTTTTGCACCTTCGTCTCAAATGGGAAGTTCAATGCAATCATCAGCAGCACCTTCCTCTCAAATGAGCAGCTCATATGCACC
>JAAZTK010000733.1:0-17820 GCA_036507255.1 Megalothorax incertus
TGTATCAGATTTGTATTTGTCTTTCAAGTGTTGGAAAACTAGTTTGACCATTTAGTTTCGTCAGTCAGACCTTTCAAATAAAATTTACAGTCTTTATTTATGCATGTGGCTCCCAATCTGATTATTCTAATCTAATCGGATATTCGATCCTCAATTATTTATCCTCTTTGGAGCTTGCATATGTAAAGTCATAATTTTCAATCTGTAACAATCAGATTCATTTCATTAGGGTTAGATACATAAATAGGAAAAACTTTTAAGCCAATTTTGCAGAATATCGATGATCTGATCGGAAAGGGGAGCTTCAGATCTGAGCCATATACCATGATTAAATGAGCTCAAATTGTAAAAGACGAGTAGGCACACCTATTAATTGGCCATCTCTACGTCACACCTTACCTCGTAGTAGAATAACAATCTGGTCTGATTTAAGCCTTTATTGCCCCTTGAAATCCTTCAAAGAAAGTGCTAAAAATTATAGCCAAAAAAGCATTGGCTCTTACAGCCACACATGGGAGGGGGAGAATACAGGTAGCTAATGATCCCACCTACTCTCTCTCTCTCTCTCTCTCTCTCTCCCTCTCAATTTAACTCTGTGTGAAGAGTGTCTAATGTCTAATGAGAATTGGGAGGACTCAAGACATCCCCCATTAGCCAACCCTTTCTTTCTCAATTAAATCCATCTGAAATACATTAGGGGAATTACTCGCAAATGTGTAAAAAATCGCTAATTGGTTTTTTTCTCTTGTCACTTCAGGTCAAAATCTGGTTCCAAAATCGAAGAGCAAAAGCTAAACGTCTTCAAGAAGCTGAACTGGAAAAAATTAAGATGGCTACACGACCTCATCTGGCAGCAGCATTTGCGGCGGCCGCTGCTGCAAATTTCAATTCTCTTATCCAGAATAGCGCTCAACTATTCGCTCAGCATTCTTCATAATAATATGTATTGTACTATATTTAAATTATACCCTGTAAATACAGATATACCTTGTCCGTTTACACACAAGACTTTAATACACCACTGGATTTAAATCACAAAAATGTAGCCCCTGATGGCTACATAAAATTTTTTAAAAAAAGTACAAGTTGATTCATGGGAGAGAGAACATATCAAAATTTTAAGGTACAGTAGTACTATACTATCTTTAGTACTATTAGGTAGTAGTAGTACAGTGCGCAGATATAGAAAAATGAGCCAGTTGATGTGTTAAATATTTTTAATAGGTGTAAGCAAGTGTAATTATTTATTTATGTATAAATGTACAGTCAAATATTAGGAATAATTAACAAGAAAGTACGATAACATATAGAGAATAGTCATTTAGCTTAGAATACTGATTAAGTAGACGTTTTGAACACACATTGTAATTATGCTATAAGCATAGATAAGATCTTTACTCTGTATCATATTATACAGATACAAAATAGATGTAATGAAACTTTGTAGTTTATTGCGTATAAATTAATATGATTCTAATATACCTAGTATTTCCACATATAGTAAGATAATAATACATTATTAACCAGTCATATTTAACTCTAAATTAAACTCGTGCCCAATTTACTACCATTAAATATACAGATAGTAAAATACCGATTTGTGTTCGCCTTTTTGTTACCAATATATAATATCCTCTTCATTAACTTTTTGTGGATAAATTTGCATCAATTATACCCTTAGGAAATGCTTAAGCTAATATTTATGATAATTGGTCATTTTAATTACAATTACCCGGCCCTAAATATACCTATCTCCGTACTATCTCCGATCACCCCGTACATTCATATAAAATTCCAAATGTGAATTGTGTATAGGACAATCTCCTATGTTGTGATATACTATCATACCTTATTTGTGATGCTCTTTTTTATACACACTATAAAAACCCATTTAAAGTTAAAATTCTAAATTTCAATTCGAAAATTTCATCTAAAAATTTACTCTATTCAAAATACTCTGATAAAATTACCTCAGATGTTTGGACTCTGCTTAAGGGATTCAATGTCAGAATTTATGTACAAAAGATACAAGCTATTTCTCAGACCAATTAAACAGAATGTAAATTCAATTAGAATATTTATAATTTATCCCACCAAATTTGTTTATTATTTTACAATATTTTAACATGTTATTCTATCTCGATATATCGATAGTGTTTACAGAATGCAATCTTGCTATTTGTGCATTCTTTGAATAAAGAAAAACGTAAAGAAAACATATTATTCTTGATTAATTTATTATTTTAATGTAGTAAAAAACTTGAACAAATAAACTATAGAATTGCATAACATCAATGTGCATAATAATGAAATTGATTAATTAATTAGTCCTAGGAGTCTAGTACTACATTATCCAAGTTCAATATCGCAGTGCGGCAGTAGTACAGATTATATAAAGGCAGCATATATGTACATTATACATACTACATATATTATTTCATGTTTAAAATTTAAATGTATTCTAAATTAGATTCATTTGTAATACAGATACAACTAGCTAGTCCTAACGAAAGATTCGAGGTCATTTCAATAGGATAATGAGATGGATTCTCGTTTGATGGGACCGATTTTATTGCTCATGCAACTGAACTGACTGACCAGTTAGGTTCTTAAAAAGTTCTTCTTTGGAGGGCTCAAGATTTGCTGGCCTGCCGGGATTTGTCCAATTTCATTGGGATTTGGGATGCTAGAGAGGATATGCGGCGGTCAAACTACTCACAAAAGGTAAATAAAAAGGATAATTGGAATGGATTGGAACTCAACGGATTACATTTCTTATCCTTAGTTTAAAGGCAGGAAAGAATCTAAAGGAATTAGGAATAGGTACATATAAAGTTTTAAACCCAAAGGGAAAGAATCAAAGAATCAGTTGGGATTATAGGAACCCTCACTGGGCCCCAAAAGTTTTAATTTTTAATAATGCCATTCAATGATTCGAGTGATGTTTATACCGTATATATTCTCAAATAAAATAATATACTACTTATCCTTAAATGTTAAAATATCTATCTAATATTTATATACTTTTAGTCTTTTATTCCATTAGTTTTCTCTATATCTTCATTTGGGACGCCCCCATTTTTGGGAATTTAGATATACAAATGTAGGATAATTAGTGAGATTTTGGTTATTTGAGAATTTTGAGGTGCCTACATATGTATATTTACGGTATATATTTTCCAGAGATTGAATCCCAATTCCCAATGTTGATTGTTTGAAATTAAGAATCTCAGAATATGCACACATGTAGTGAATGAGACTGAGGGGGTTCTCTCCTCGGCGGTCCTCCTCGTGGTTGGGGCTCTGGGAGGATGGTATCTCGTTCGCTAACAATGTCATAAAATACTGAGGTAATTCCACCTGTCTGCGAAAACATTATCAATCTCATCGAGAAGTCGTAGACTTGTTTTCTTATATGAGTATATGTGTATATTTAAAGGTCACCCTTAAGTAAATCTCTTCCAATGTCCACCACAATTAGCTCCCCTCTACATTCCTCTGGCTAATCCAATTGGAAATCAAAGAGAATTGAACAAATCTTTGGGCTTCCGTGCTCATCTGAAAATAATAGGCTTAAATTATAAATGTTGACCCTGATTCAATCAAATTAAGGGTCAGATAATGAGGAGATTGCGTTTTCCCAGCTTCTAAAGTGCAAGGGCCGATTCATTTAGTAATTATCGTCAACTTTTATATGTACATGTATAGGGGAAATAAAGGATTTGATCATTTTGTTCGTTTCAACTCATGGGAAATATGAATTAGGCACGAAGGATCATCATCTCACCTTCAATTTATTTACTTGATTATTATACTAAATTTCAAGAGTTAAGAGCCAATTGTGACCTTACAAAATAGATACTTATTAGAGCTAATTCCCTCCCCAAACAATTCCACATTAATCTTCCCCTGAATTATAAGTATGCTAAGAAGTTGACTAGATGGTCAGGCCTTCATTTCGATTACTCGGTAAATGCATTGATGCTATCAGTACGAGTATAATCGTACCTATCACAAGCAAAATCAGAAATTACCCATACCGTATATCCTCTAATACTCAAAAATAAATTTTTAACCCTGTCTCTTATAGCCCCTTTAGTTTCTAGCAGTCTTGACCCGTGGTATTAAAGGAATTAAATACACCATACAATCGAGACTCGGATATTAAGACTATTAAACTTATTAGTATAAATCCGAGGTTTCCCAAATATCCATGTTTTTCAGCCAAAATTATTATGATATTTCAAGAAATCGTACATTATAAGTACGGGGGGTGCATGTAGGATTTTAAGCGGAATTTTAAAGTAAGGGGTATTAAAAGACCCCAGGTTTCTAATGGGATATATACGGTATTTAGGGGTAAATCTTAGCCAAGCCTTTTGGGCTCGGTCCCTCCACAGATCCTCAGTAATACTGAGTATGAGTATGAGTCGAGATGATGAGGTTAAAGGAAAGTATTTACGAGCCTATTCTCGAGAATTAATTGAGCCACTTTTTCCCCCTTAATACTATCCTGTACGTACGATATAATGTAATTGCGTGCAGAAGAGTAAATGGTTGTGCCATCTTAATTATTATAAATTTTATTTCCCAAGGGGATCATCAAATTTCCTCTCTTGAGAAGGATTTGCTAATAAGATATTAAAAGTACTATATCTAATTTAGCTCTAGAGGGTTAATTTCCAATTGAGTCTATTGGATTGGATAATGTTCACGGGAGGATGATGCTGCATTTGTGAATACAATGAGGGATATGGCCGAGTGATTAAGATGTTTGTAAGCGTTCGGGTAAACGACTTATTGAGGGGTCTAATGGGGTGGGATTGGTCTCGAGGATTGGACAAAGGTGTGCATGTATCGTGTCATGTCACATTGGAAGATCCAAGACCATCAGATCATTAAGTACCAATTCACCGACCGATTCTTCCACACTTGAGCCCGGGTCCGACGTTAATCAGAATCCTTTCATTTTTCATTAAGATATGACTACATCAATCCACCATCCAATAATACTACTACTATCGTAGTACCTACTATTAATATCTTAATCAGTACAAGTCAATCACATTCAACCATACTCCGACACACAATCAATCAATTTATTCAATTGATACAAAATGCTCCGTTTATAATTTTCTATTGCCCCTTGATTGCTCAAGAATCTCAATTTACTCTATGTATTGAAAAAGTAAGTCCGATAAAAGTCCCTACATATATATTCCTTTATATTAATATTAGGTATAGTACATATTATAGTACCTACCTATATTATTATTACGGATATATATATTGGTCACGGTAATCCTATTGATATTGTACTATGAATAAAATTCATCTCTGCTTAATTTCGGGTATTCTATTTGGGATTTAATTATGGAAAATTGCAAATATTCCCCAACTTGGATTATAAATGATGGAATATAAACTTACTAGGTATCAGTATCCATATTGTACATTTATGTGATTATCCATTTCCTTTTTGATTGCTCACTTAGCATTTCAGCCCCTTGTATAATAATAATAGCCCAAAATTTACACTTTACCATCTCTTTTGATCATATTTAGCATTCGTGATTCCACAATTTAATGCTATTCACTCCCCCTTCCTTTGTGGGATGATATGTATATTAAATAATATGTATACATTGGCATGCAAAATCCCTCTACTTTTCCATAAATATCCCTACAAATATACTACTACCTACTACCTATCTAATTTAAAATTCTACGCGTTAATGAATAAGCCCCTCTTATCCCACCCCCTTTTGAATATTTTAATATATACCTACGGCTCCTCCTAATAATAATCGAGTAGGCTCGGGACGGAAGATAAAAAATTGGAAAAATAATAATTAAATAAATGCTTACAAAGCTTTTTATTCCGTCAGATAAAAATCGCAAAAAACCCCCTATGGATCAGATCGCAAATGTGAGTTGAATTAACTTTCCTCCCCCTATTATCCATATGTTTCTAAAAAGGAATTCTCCATGTAAGCATTAAAGCATTTTTATATACAGCTAAGATATAAAAAAGCGCAAAAATAATTAATAGCCAGTGGAAAACTAACATGCACACTTTTTAATTCTCTTTTTATTTATAATTGCCTTTTGAACTGACTGAGGACTCATCTGTGAAACTTTTCCTTCTCCTCTTAATTTGGCCTTTATTAATCATTAATATACCAAGGAAGCTCAAGCTCAGGGCTTTCTTATTAATTAGCCACAATATAATTAAGGACTTTGTCTTAAACACTTAATTAAATTAATATAAATGAGTAATTAACTTGCTGGGAATTTTGCGACACATTTCTTTTCTCCATTTCCATCTCACTCGAGATAGCAATTATCTGTAAGTATGCATAAATTCTAGTAGGGTAAATCTCACTCGAACGCTTAATTACCCACATTACTTAATATTTTTTATTTAACGAATTTTTCTTACTATGCTTAATTGCGAAACGTAAATGTCTCTTCCCACTCCTATTTTTTAGCGAATAATGTGAAGAGACAATTAAACGGAATACTATTAATGAATAAAAAATTGAGAATTGCTAGTAGTATTATATGTCCCCGCCGTAAGCTAAGACCTAGGATTCATTGCCCATTTTCCATCCTTTAAGTTTAGGTTAGGTATGTAAATGTTTCAGTTTGGCCAATCTGCCATTCAGATCAGATTCATATTCAAAAGTGGCGTTACTCTCGGATCTCTAAATGCGGATTTGGTCAAAATTTCGAAATTCAGTTTATAATAGGATAGTTAGCTATATGATATTGTACTCAATATACAATAAAAATTGCTATTATACAAATTAAAACATTTTACATTTTTTCAATAAATTTTTTTTTATAGATTTGGTCTTTAGGATGGATTTAAAGGGGGAGGAATTAAGTCATTTTATAGGATTAGATATGATTGGTTTGGGCACACAACATTAAAAATTAAATACCCGGGTTCAAATCCCCTCTTCCCGAGGAAAATATACCACTAATCCTTTGATTTCACATGGTTTTCTTCAGCGGTGGCGGCGGGGGACAGATATTAAATAATGTGTCCGAACGTAAATATCCGGATCCGGATAGGAGGAGGGTAGGGATTTGACTCCCGAAGCAAGTTGCCCTTAGTAAGTTACAATACGCGTATAGGGGGAAAGATGAGGATTAGGAGCATATGTTTTATTCATATAAATATGATTGATAGCGTCGCATTATGCAAACCTCATGGGGAAATAATATGCCGAGCGTAAATGCCACTCTAATCCTCATTCAACGGCTATTTATCGCTCAGCAAATAAAATTTGAATTGAGACATGTTCACATCACACTTTCCCTTTATAATATATGTGTATTATCCAATGTCCCCGTTTTATTGCTCATTTTAGGAGCGGGTCTCCCGCTTTCGGGAAATGAATACTTCCGAATCCTCTTTTATATTACAGATACACTTTATTCAATTATTCAAATAAGCCCATTTAAACTTTTTAAAAAGAGCACTGGTTTAACTTGACTTTTATTTGATTATAGAAAAGTAAATACATTATATAATGTACCTAGTATAATAAGCTACCTATATTGTACAATAATACATATAATTTTAGTACTTTATTAGTACAGATATAATATAATAACATGAAAAGGTATTCGCACCTAATTTTTTAATCTCATATTATTAATTAGATTGATAAAAATACTTATTTGAATCACAAATTGTGTTTTAAACCTGTATTAAAGTAATACAATGAATATACATATTATATTGAAAATACAAATATTCTAGTAGGATAATTCGAAATAGGTATTTGCCCATTGTCATACATGGGCTACACTATATTTCATGTCAATATTTATTACACTAATTGTATTTCGTTTTATTCAATGGAGGCTCCATATTCGAGTGAAAAACGGTATATGTAAACTGGAAATACTGTAGAGGGAAAACTCGGGGACAAATATTAGAAGAAGGGCCTAGATTGGGGAAATGCTTTTATTCTCTTTTTATTTATAATTGCCTTTTGTATTTCTTGGAATTCTCAGTCTGAGAGTGTCATTTGTGAAACTTTTCCCTCTCCTCCGATTTTTTCCGATGTATCCTAATAATTACAATTGGGATAAATTATGAATTTCGTGAAAAATCCACGCAATTATAAGTTTTTACACAAGGGGATTGAATAATATAACAGTGAAACTTCAACCCTGTTCTGAATTTTAAATTGCCCCACCACCATTTACATTTAGATTTCTATTGCATACGGCCTTAATCCTTAAGGGGCTATATTTGCCAGAATTTGAAAATGGGGGAGGAGAATAGGAGCCTATTAAGATTCGTAAAGTAGAATTTTTTAGTACAAAAGAATTGCTCCCTCCTCCAAATGCAAAATAAATGTGACATATTTACATTTTTATGCTTCAAGCCGCCTTGGTGGGGAGAACCCGCTCTCGAGATATAAGAATCGGGAAATCCCCGACAACTTTTTTCTTTCTCCAGCCTCCTCGGTCCGTATGTCAGTCCCGAATAAATTGTTGGGGAAAGCGAATAAGGCGGAGGAAAAGACATTTGAAATAAATTCGATTCAATTTACCCTTTTTTTCGAAAGGCCCCTCCATTACGAGCCCTAATATATATTCAAATGGCCCAAGTTTTTAGACATGGCTTAAATTGAAGAATCCCAATTCAATTTCCCTCCCCCTTTTGGATTTACTTTTCCGCTCATTTTTATTACATTTTTACCTTTGGGGGAACTCCCATAAATTTTATGCAGATTTCAATTCCAAACTCAATATCCTTCCTTTCCCCGAATTACGTTATCCCCATCATTCGCCCATTTCTTTTCTATTATCCTCCTTCTCCTCCTCCTCCTCTTTGAACCAACTTTTAACTCTCTAGACTCTAAAGGCAAACTTATTTGCTTATTATGCGAGTCCCGAGTAATATTTCCATTTAAAAACTTTCAATTAAATTCCACCTCGAGACTCGTCGCCATTTATTCCCCTATACCTTCCCAATATACAAAAACTCAACTTGTCCCCCATCCGCTCTTTTATTCTTTCCAATTTCCTCTCTCATCTCTCGCTATTTCAATTGAGGGGGGATCCCCCTCCCTCTCAATTGCCCCCTATCTCTTTCCAATCAGATGCAATACATATACTACTACAAAAGAAGAAATTGAACCTACTCTTTTCGCTAATATCTTTTACAATTTATTAAGTATGTATTATCAGTATCATAGTACAAATTTATTATTACAATTTGGGTATATTAAAATATTTGCTAAAAGCTCTAATTTCTAATACAATATTATATTGATAGCATATACTACCTATTAGCATGTACATATACATTCTACTATTACATAGTAGATTAAATACTCTGGATCAGTATTTCTGAATCAGATAGTATATTAATTTGTGTCTCAAAAACTTGTACATTTCTCCGCCATACAATAGTAAGTTAGTCATATTTTTAATTAACCCTCCCCCATTTTTTATCCCATATTTATCTACCTTTGCTTCCTAATCCATTAGTAGGTATATTATTCGTCTTTTGTATTCGGTCAAATTTCAGCCGAGCAAAATATCAGTAGGTCCAATACCTACATATTAAATATTAAATCCAAGAGCCATTTCACAAGATATTGGAGGTGTGGTCCATTCCTCTAACTGGCCCATTTTGGCATCATCAATTATGAGGTAATTTGGGAATGAATTGAAACGGGTAAATTAAAAATGCATATAAAAAATGGAGTCTCATTTGGTACTACGAAAGGAGAATACTGAGGTACATACTACATAAATATTTTGAGATTCATAAATATTATAAAAGGTGTGGATATTAAATTGTCTGATATTGGAATATCCTTTTATTAAAATTTGCACCCTCCGTCTCCTCTGCCGTTTATAATTTACTCTTTTTTCGAGTTTTTAATTAACTTGATGGGCGTATGCTATCGTATCGCGTATATGGCTCGACAAACAGGCCAAAATATATTAAAATGCATTGAAACACATGCAAAACCCCCCTTAACCAGCTAGTTATTCTAATTAAAATCATTTTCTTCTTCGGGGAGGTTTCTAAATTAATTAAAAACCCCCCAAAAGATTCCTTCGAAATGGTTAATAATACATTCGCAAAATGCTTACTTTTGCGGAAATTGACTCGCTTTTTAAAATGGTCCATATATTTTTATAAACTTAATTGGATCTGACGACGAGAAGGGGAGATTGCCATCAGCCGATGATGATGATAGTAACATTAATGAATCCTTTCGATCGTAATTAAATTTCAAACTTTAAATATTTTACACATAAATAGGATTACAATTTTTGTAAAATATGAGCATGCTCCCAATACGATAAAATAATATTAATCTGCACCTACATACATATGTTATGGCGAATATATGCATACATAGTCTCTCGCAGCTAATATAGCTAATCCGATAGTAGTATACTAAATAAATAGTTAGTATGAATAATCCCTAATCATTTACATTTTGTTAGTTTAGAGTCTGAACATATAATATATAACATATTTTACCAATGAACTCCTACACAAGCTCGATCACATGAGAATAGCATCAAGATTTGTTAGATACTTAATTCGAAGATGATACTATTATACGATCGTATTTATTTTGCGACAATTTGACCCCACGGGGTGCATATAATATGATGACTGAGGGTCGAACTTTGGGGTCAAAAGGCATGAGAGACCAAAAAAACTGACGCGCCGCCATCTAAACTTGAAGATTTTGGGGTTTATCTATAAAATTTAAAATTATATTTAGGTACCGAAAGTCTCTTTTCATTTTTTCAGGAAATTATTGTAATAATCTTATTTAACAATACTTGCACTAGAATAGGCTCTTTGGGAAGCTATTTGTGATTCGAATGAAATTCGAACTGAATTCCCTAGCTAATTTTAATTTTAATTTTTTGGTGGGTAACTTTATGTGCTGAATTCGAATTTTGACATTAAGATCTACCCTGAGCCCTAATTAATTAATAAATGTCAAATAAATTAGCTATAATAAAATCAGCTAAAGATTATCATACTAAAGGATAAGCCATATTGTTAGCTGTATATACCTATGTACCTACTAATACTATGCAACCTATGCAACTATGTATAGTAGTACCAAGTCCAACCCTACCGTGTATGTAAGGTATTGTCCAATACATGAAGATACAGGCATTGAAAAATTCCAAGCCCAGTAAATAAAAATGTGATTTTTCTATACTTTTAGCCTAAAAGTTTTAGATATGCGATATGCTTTGATAGATAAATTGGGTGATTATATTTATGGAAATAACAGCGGATTTTGATTAATAATATCCGTAAGTGTCGAGGCTCACTATATACATAGTACTTATCCAGGCTAAAGAGTACATCTTTCCTTGGTCGTAAAGACCCATTTGTATCCATCCTGGGTTTGAAATGTAATAATGTGTTTAGGGGGGGGGGGCATAATGTGAGCTGGTGTGATTTCGAGCCGAGTGATGAGGATGGGTCGCAACTTATCTCTGCGGCCGTTAATGAACCGTTGATTCCTTAATCTCCGAGTTCTCGGTCAATTAAGCCCGGAAAAATAGGGTACACCCGCCGCCCCGACCCGCACCCGCTATTTTTATTCAGATCCCGAACCATTACACATTATACTATTATATACTATTATTATATACTAGTGTAGTAGTATTATATACTAGTGCAATATTATAGTCCAATGGGAAATTAACTTATTCTAATGAAAGGATGATGCACCCTTTTAACCATTTCCCCCTCCTTGAGTTCCACCATTTACACAGACCTGATTTATTGCACAGTGCCACAGACGCCTATTTGCTAAGAAATTATTCCATACTCATCCTCATTATAGGTATAGTAGTAATACTACAAATAATATTATAAGTATAAATTATAAAATATACATAGATATTCAATCATAATCATATCCCCCTTCGGAGAATCAGTCGGATTTTTGAGGGTTTTTAGGTTCTAAAAGTCACTCTGAATTTCTGGAAATACAGAGAAAAATCAGGGTTCAATTAATCAATCTTTTAACATATCTAATCAAACTACATAATATATATTAAATGTAACCATATTATATATACTCATTTTATATATTGATCAATTTATTAGAGTTTCTGACTATTTTTGCTTCATTAAATTAAAAACTTGAATTTGAACTTGTATGTATAATATAGGTACTATGAGGTCGAGCAGATTTAAGTTCCGGGTCATTTGCGAGGGGAATTAAAATATTCGGGCTTTGATATGTTTGATATTGGCAATCTTTTAATGAAAAGACAGAAGCTGTTTAATAAATAGTTTTTATATATAGTAATAATCTGATTAATCAGGCTCAGAAACAATTTCCCAGATCAAAGGAAATCAGGATACCCTTCATCCGAATCTATTTGAATTTATATGTAATACTAGTACCTACTATAATACATGTGTGAGTATTACAAATGTTTGGTAGTGTAATAATATTATAGGGTATTTTAAATGTGAGGGCAAATGCTAAATGTTAATGTGACGGCTTATCTTAATTATGGAGGCCTGTTTCACTTCACTCGGCTCAATACCCCTATGACATATCCCTCCATATCTCAATCTGTGTTAAACATATACACATTGCTTACAATACAAACTCATATTAATTATTATGTAAGTATATGTACTCTAAATAAAGAAATCCTTAACATTATTTTAATTAATTTAATTTTAAAAGTTCTATAAATATAATCATCAGCCAAGATTACTAAAAGTTACCCTATGAGAAATCAAGAAAACGGTACAGAATTGGAAATATCTATGAAAATTTGAAATCCAGAAAAATATATTTTTTTGTTAATTTTAATTAGGGCTGGGATCTGAAATCTGACATAAAGATGGATTTAACTATAAGATATCAATAAAACCTCTTGGATTTTAAAGAATAAATTCATAATCTGGGGGATTTATCAGATAATCCATCAGATAATTTCGATGGATAATCTGTTATTTCGATAAATTCAAGTCAATCTATTCGTATTTTGGAAATTTGGATCTGTCCTAGTATAATTCAAATGATTTCTTTTAATTCGGAATCTTTAAGCGTCCATATGGATATCGGATCATATTCGAATCAAAAGCTGGACAGATCCGGGCCCTAAAGTAATAGTAGTTATCATAAGACGTCACATAAGTATCGTATATTATATTCAATTTGCCCATCCCTGTTCTTTTCCTCTACTAGCGTGTGGATTAGGGTTTATTTAAGAAAATGCGAAATATGACTGTTCGAAACATCAATGTTTTTTCAAAGATTATAAGGGCAATATGGCTAATTTAACATGGCAGGGACTCCCCAAATCGGACCAGGATTCATTGAAAAAGTAAACATGCCAAATATATTTTCCTTTTAAGAAAGATCCGAGCTATTTCTTTAGTTTTCTACCAGCCTTGGATTGACTTGTCCCAAGTGTTTGTAACATATTCTAGTAACATATTGAGCCTTGCCCTTTGACCTCAAACCAATAAAACACTTTTTTCAAGTGTATTAAGGGTCCTTTTTATTCCGCCGACGCTTTAAGGACCGAATAAAGTAGCTTGAAGTATGATACAATAAGTACACACTTGAGTGAATTAAAGATCCCAGAAATGGACAATTCTGGCTCGACTTGAATCGGTCTCAAATTGATTCCTGAACCCATAAGTACACTCCCACGCTTCTACTCGTACTGCTCCTAGAGGTGTGTGTAAGGCACCAATGGTCCCTTCATCCTCTTCCCGTGACATTTTTTATAGGAATATACCTCCAGAACCCTTTGAGACCTTTGGGGGGATTGGATCCCTTGATTTTTGGCCGACTGAATGTCCTCAACCATCTCTCCCGAATGCAAAGCCTTCCCCGATTGATCTAGGGTAAGTTTTAGAGGGTACTTAATGGGCCAAATGGTTTTATAGTCGAATTTTCAAAGGAGGAAATATATTTCCGAGTGAAGAGTAATGGCCAGATTGGGCAATAGGAAGAATAGACCATTTTTCACGGACTCATAGTCTTGCCCCATTCATCATATTATTATACCGGATTGAATTTAGATTCACATTAGCCTTCACACCGAGCCCTAGTTTGTTCCCAATTTAGCCCTGATTAATGTCTCTCAGCCCTATAGTACTACCATTTGATACAATACACTATTCGAGTGCATTACGCCAGGCTCGACACGGCTGTTTAACTCCTCCGGGAAGGGTCTATTCACTTTATTCAACGGCCCTTTTGATCTCCAATACCGATCCCAACCAATAACTCTGTGACACTATACAATAAGTACATAACATATATGATTATGTACAATTAATAGTATAATATAGTGCATAGTGCGTATATTTGGATTCTATTAAGGATCAAGTACAATAGGCACACATTTATCAATTGATAATGCGAGTAATATTAAGGAGAGTTTATAAATACGATGATAGTGTCAAAAGGAACCCGATTTTGAGTTCCAAGCCTTCAATACATTATTATTATATATGAATTATGAATCCATTGCAGTGATTAATTTATTCCAATCCAATAAATACAATTTTAAAAGTTGCATATATACTACTACAGATGCATATCTGTAAGATTACACACTTATTTTCAGAATTAATATAATATGTATTACATACATGTACAATACATAATAGTACAATACATTGCATAGGTTGGGTAGGTACGGTAATATCAATATGAGTAAACTCATAAATGGAACACTTTTCTTAGGTGCTTAATTGAACATTAGCTCTAGCCCTTTAATAGGGTAATATACGGTATTATTTAATTTTTAGATTCACCAGCAATCATTCACCGGTAACCCTCCCAAGGGCTCCCTTGGCCCTTTCAAAGACAACAACTTCCTCCTTGAGTTTATGCATCACATCGCCTCATGTGGCCCATCTCACATCCCTTTGCTCTCCCTTTACCAATTCAACCTGTGAGGCCCTCCATCAGCCAAGGGTGAGGTCTACAAAAATACTTTGATTCAAATCTATTTACTTTGTATTAGGTATTTCATTAATGAGGAAATTCTTTGTTCACTATAGGCATATATTTTAGGTAGTACTAATACAAATACAATATATATTGTACATTAATTATATGTACCTACTACATACTATTTACGATAAACTGCTAGTAGTGGATATTGAATTGTAGTATTTACCAATTTCCAATAAAAATAGCATTTGCTCAGCCCTTTAATTTTATAGATCCATTTCAAAAAGTAATAAGATAACAATTCGACTCAAAAAACATTAACTTGAAGGGAATCTTTTTTATTGTATCGTGCATTGGGCAACATTAATCTCAATACACTTGTAATATATATTGTAGATATAATTAACTAATTTATCTTATATAAAAATAGTAGCAGAAATTATAGAACAAAAGTCCTAGCAAGGAATTAAAAGGAATTTAAATGGGTCCAAACTTCGAGAGTGAATTCCAATGGAATCTTTTCTTAGGCTTAAGTCTCTTATAATTTTAAGGGCTAAAAACAATTTAGATTTTAAAGAATGTCCCTTCAAATCCCCCTTGTTAACTCGATCACCTTTGGGAGGATCAATTCCTAATATACAAGTAGTAGTAGTAGTAGTATGGTATATAGGTATATTGTATCTAGATAATATAACCTAACCGATGAAGGCAAGAAAGATCTATCATTAAGTACGATAGTTTCACAGCGGATGAAAGAACTATGTATAGGGAGCCCTTAAGGCCTTCAAAACTTGGGAAAAAGTGTGTTTGACACATATTTTGGAACACGGTTGTAATGGATTAATTTATGCTGATTGGACCAGGTTCCCCAAGCTCCTGAGGAGGACCGAATCCCTTGGTCTTTGGAGGACCCTACGGATACCCTACCTGGGGGTGACTTGATCCATGTTGTGGATCAGATGAGATACTCATCAGTGGAGACTCACACTAGCCCCTCCATCAATAATCGACCAACAAGGGGTGAAGGAAAAAGAAAGCCTCGAATCTTATTCTCACAGGTTAGATATCCAACCTGATAGTAATTGATCTGAGAATCTAGATAAGACTCGTACAATACACACACCCCCTAAATCACAGCTCCCAAATTGGCTTCCTGAATTATCAAGAGCCTATAAAGCATGTGATAATCTGGTTCAGATCATCTTGAGGGCCACCTAATCCACAGATTCCACATCACAGCCTTAAATCCACATGATTTATATCAAGGGACACCATCAGCACCTTTGACACTTTGATGGGATTGACCAATTCCATTATTCCATATGACCTTAACTTTGCGAGCGAGTTTGTTTTATTTAAATTTAAAGCAGTTAATTTTTTATGGGGGACATGCAATCCCACACCCTATTTATTCGCTCTCATTACCAGCTTAAACCAGGCCCATAAAATTAATGAGATTGGGCAGGGATTTCGCCATTTAGATTTAAAATCTATATGTATTTAGCAAAATCTATTATTCTGATTTGAACCCTTTGAAATTAAATCAGTACTTTTATTTTGATTCTCCCCTTACTATATATTGTAGATAAAAGGTAATAGAGATCATGGGTGTGTTTATTGGGCAAATAAATCAATTACTCCATTTATCTGGTTCAGTTTAATGGTTAGGTACTTAGAATTAATGTACTATTTATGCAGGGTTTTATCATTTTATGTGGTTGTAATTGATTTAATTGACAATATATAGGCACAAGTTTTCGAATTGGAGAGGAGATTCAAGCATCAGAGATATCTATCCGCTAATGAGAGGGATATGCTCGCAAGGAGCCTTAAGCTATCACCTAACCAGGTAGGTTTTTATTGGGAAAAAACTCTTTGAAAATTGACCCTTTTTGTACCATCTTTTAAAGGTCAAAATCTGGTTTCAAAACCGGAGATACAAAAACAAGAAGCGGGATAACCACGAGACCAAGCCTCCTAGGGCTTCCCCAAAGCATTTCCTAGATGATCCTACGCCTCAAAACTCAATCAATTCTCAATTTTTATTGACCCAAAGTTTTCCAAATGAATATACCGATAATACCGATAATATGCACAAATCATCATGTTCCATTAATTCTTTAAATACCCCATATGGTATTCCAAATAATATTGTATTTAACTAAGGATAAATCAATGTAAACATACCTAATCCAATACCCTACACAAGGGAAAACATGAGGCCAAGGATTTCTTAAATTCTTTTATTAAAACACGTTTATTTCGTTCGTTTAAATGTTATATTTTGTAGTACTTGTATGATATAATATATCAGATATATCCATATCTAAAAGATCATGAAACATCACAAGATATGGCCAAGATTAATTACGAGTACTATATTGTAATTAATTACAAAATGAATTTCAAATATCGATAATGACAAGCTTCGAACACGTCTAGCACGCGTTCATTAACAGCTAAATATCCGTATATCAAAGAAACAAGTTACCTATTTTAGTATATTGTAATATTAGTTTATATGCAATTTCAATTTTTGTAAGAACAAGTTCAACTGTTATATAAGTATGTCTACAATTATATGTATCAAACTTTACATGTATCGTATTTTATCATACATTTTTTAGTCCGTTCTCTCAATTTAAGAAAAAAACGGGCTATAGTATTCGGTATGTCCGTCCGTCTGTCTGTCCGTCTGTCTGTCTGTCTGTGTACACGATAACTCTCGAACGCTTTAACCGATTGACTTCAAACTAGGCACACATGACCCCAATGACCTACCCTGGTTCAAGTTCGAAGATGGGGGTCAAAGGTCAAAGGGCGCGGGAAATTTGAATTTTTGAAATTTTCACCG